>PVJL010012507.1:0-21818 GCA_004026885.1 Lyroderma lyra | reverse complement strand
CGAATCAGAGAGTAGAAACCTTGTGTGTGTTTATGTTGTTTTAAAATTTATTGTGAAATGTTGCAGATATGCTGGAAGGAATAAACAATATTAAATACTTACGTACCCATCATTTAGTGTGAGAAGTAAAACATTACAAATGCCTTTGGAGACTCCTGAGCATCCAGCCTTTTCTCCTCACCCACCTACTCCCGTATGTATTTATTATATCAATTTTCATTGTTACCAGTTTTTGCATTTCTGTAAGTACTTTTTGCATAATTAATTATCTTTAAATTATGAATAAATTGTTTTCATATTTTAAATTTTATATATGTGGTGTCATATTGTATGTATTCTTTTGTCAATTGTTCAGTCTAATGACATCAGTTGTTTGAAGTGTGTCGAGACTTTCTTTACAGTCTTGTATGTGGTCAAGTTTCTCAGAATGTTCCGTAGCTAGTTTTTAAAAATGGATACCCTATAATTATTGGATATAGATTTTATATGTGTCTATTCAAAAAGGCTTATTAAGTTGTTCAAATATTGTCTTTTTTTTTATCTACTTGATTTATCACTTACAAAAATAAGTGTGTTAAAATCTTCCCCTCTGGTGGTAGATTTATAAATTTCTCTTTGTGATTTTTGTTCAATTTGTTTTACATATTGAGAGGGAGCAGAATATGCTAACCCAGAATATATCCCTTTGGCAGATTGACTATTTTGAATTAAAGTTACTTAGGAAACCTTCAGGGCAAGAACACTGTGACCCTCCTTTGTCCTACTGAAAGCAGGAAATAAACCTCTGTTGTTAAAAGTACCCTTCCTGTAACAGGAGAGAGACACACATCCTTGTCACCGAAGTGCAGAACTTAGAGCTAAACAGACCATCCAAACAAACTGTCACTTCTGCACTAATTCATTACCCCAAGCCCAACCTCTTCTTCCTGTCAGTACTTCACAAATACATGTTTTCTTTGTCTAAAGGTTTAAAACTACCTGCTTTGCTCACTTCTTTGAGTCTCATATTTCTATGAGCTCCTGTAAGAATGAAATTATTATTCATTTCTTCCTGTTCATCTATCTTACATTAATTTAATTACTGGACTAACCAATGAACCTACAAGGGAAAAATGGAAACAGCTTCCTCCCCAACATTTGTTAGAGCAATATGTACACAGAATTTAGAATTTTAACAGGACATACCTTGTAAACATTAATTTTATGTAGTTATTGTAAAATCTACATTAATATAGGTCCAGAGGCTTTCTTTTGGTTAATATTTGCTTAATATTAACTTTTAATATTTTTATGTTCTTATATTTTAGATTTGTGTTTTATATCTGTATTTCATATCTGTGCTAATACTATCAGCCACTTATCTCACATTTTTTACCTAATTACAGAGTTACTTTGATTTATGATGAATTTTGATTATTTATGTATTGTATTTCTTTCTTTCTTTTATTCTACTGGCCAGTGTTCTTTGGTCCTTTTTTTCTATCTGCTTTCAAAGTAATCAGTTATTTTTTATTCCATTTGCATATATATATTTTCTATGTCTTTTAGAATTTGTACATTACCTTTGTTCTTCCCTTTCTTATGTCCCCCCTTCCTTCCTTCTCTCCATGCTTCCTTCCGTCTTTCCTTCCTTCCTTCTTTCCTTCCTTCCTTCCTGTATTCTTCCCGTTTCTTTTCCCTTCCATGCCCGTGTAAAGGGGCACCTGCTACGAGGTTTGACAATTAATTTTGCAAACTTGCCACCGTGCGCTTACATTGTCAGCACTGTACACACAGCTCGGTATGGTTCCATAATGTTGTTATATCTGTGTCTCACAGCTGTGTGCACGTCAATGTGTGGCAGTGTCCTGCTGAGTGGCGTTCATTATTGTTGTTGCATGTTTTTGTGTGCCGTCGTGAGAATACTGGAGTCTGAATTAGAGCGATAAACAGACATTCAATTTCTTGTTAAATTTGGCAAGAGTGGAAGTGAAATCAGGGACATTTTAGTCCAACTTTATGGGGATAATGCCATGAAGAAAATGGCAGTGTAGGCTGTTCTCCTGCAGAGAAGGCCCGTAGGCAGCAGCCATGGCACCCAGCCGAAATGGCGTGATCCTGAAGCCCCACTTCCACAAAGACTGGCAGCAGCATGTGGCCACATGGTTTAACCAGCCAGCATGGAAGATCCACAGACTCAGGGCTCAGCAAATCCCAGTGTGCCGCATTGTGTCCAGATCCATCTACCCCACAGCGAGATGCCCCATGTTTAGGTACCACACCAAAGTGCAAGTCGGCAGGGGCTTCAGCTTGGAGGAGTAAAGGGTGGCCGGCATCCATAGGAAGGTGGCCCAGACCATTGGGATTTCAGTGGATCCGAGGAGGCAAAACAAGTCCACTGAGTTCCTGCAGACCAATGTGCAGCACCTGAAGGAGTACCGCTCCAAGCTCATTCTCTTCCCCAGGAAGCCCTCGGCCCCCAAGAAAGGAGAGAGTTCTGCTGAAGAACTCAAACTGGCTACTCAGTTGGCAGGACCAGTTATGCCCATACAGAATGGCTACAAGGAGAAAGCCAGGGTCATCAATGAGGAGGAGAAGAACTTCAAGGCATTTGCCAGTCTTCACATGGCCCGTGACAATGCCCAGCTTTTTGGCATCTGGGCAAAAAGGGTCAAGGAAGCTGTGGAACAAGATGTCGAAAAGAAAAAATAAAATACTGTTGGCAACCTGATAAAAAGAAAAAAAAAGAAAAGAAACAAAGAATGAATGAATGAATGAAAGGAAAGAAAGAGAAAGAAAGAAGGAGGGGGGAGAAAAAGAAAGCAAGAAAGTGACAGTGTACAAATGGGTTAAACGTTTTTCTGAGGGGAGAGAAAGCATCACTGATGAAGAGAGGTCAGGGCAGCCAGTAATGAGCAGAACTGACGAGAACATTGCAAAAATCTATCAACTTGTGCATCAAAATTGTTGGCTGACTGTGAGAAGCATAGTAGACCAAGTAATCATTGACAGAGAAACAGGAAAATCTTAACTGAAAATGTTGGCATGAGAAAGGTGTGTGCAAAATTGTTCCCAAAGGAGCTCACCGATGAACAAAAGCAAAGGAGAGTCCAAGATTGCCAAGACCTTTTGGAGAGGCAAGATGAAACTTGTGTGTACCAATAGGACTCTGAAACAAAGTGTCAAAGTACACAGTGGAAGTCAGCCAGTTCTCCACAACCAAACAAGCTCTGTCAGTCCATGTCAAGAATCAAAACAATGTTGTTAACCTTTTTTGATATCAGAGGGATTGTTCATTATGAATTGTACCAACTGGACAAACAGTCAACCCAGTTTACTATTTGGAAGTGCTGAAAAGGCTGCACGAAAAAGACCAAAACGACCTGAACATTTTGCCAGCAACTCAGGGCTCTTGCATCACAACAGTGCACCAGCTCACAGGGCACTCACTGTCTGTGAGGGAGTTTTTAGCCAGTACACAACTAACTGTATTGGAACACTCTCCCTACTCACCTGATCTAGACTCCATTGTTTCTTTCTTTACCCAAAGACAAATGAATTATTGAAAGGAATATTACCTTTGATGACATCAAGGTAATATTGATGACAACTCTGATAGCCATTCCAGAAAAAGAGCTCCAAAATTGCTTTCAAGAGTGGACTAGGTGCTGGTGTCGGTGCACAGCTTCCAAGGAAGTACTTCAAAGGTGACCGTAGTGATATTCAGCAATGAGGTTTGTAGCATTTTTCTAGGATGAGTTCGCAAACTTAATTGTAGATCTCATATAGAATTCCAAACTGTTGCCATAAGAAAATATGTTGCCGGAGTCTCTTATGTTGTATATATTTTCTTAATTTTTTATTTTGAAATAACTAAATAATCATAGGAAGATGCAAAAATGTGTAATACAAGGAGACCTTGTGTTCCCTTTACCCAGCCTTCCCCAATGGTAACCTCTTGTTTTACTATAGTACATTATCAAATCCAGGAAATCAACATGAGTATAATGCACAGAATTTATTCAGATTTCACCAGTTTTACAATCATGCATTTGAGTGTGTTCATAGATTTATACAATTTGATTATATCTGTAGCTTGGTATTAACAACCACATTCAAGATGCAGAACTGTTCCATTACCACAGGGCTCCCTTTTGCTACCTCTTGATTAGTCTTACTTTTTTTTAATAAGTCATTTATACATATATATGGATTTTATATAAAGTATCATATTTTTTCAATGTTAAAAAATAATTCAAAACATATAAGCTACTATCTCGTCCAATACTGAGCAGGCCTAGAAAAACATGCCTATTATTGCCTGAAATCAGCCTAGAGCTGTCTGTTTGCCATATGGCATAAATTTCAACTCAGCTACATAAAACTGTGTATCTGATGATATATTGTATGTCTTCATCTAGTATTGGTATTTGTTTATCTCAAGATGTAGATATATTCATTCTTATACTCACTCCTTAACTATAGGGACCCTTTTAAAAAAGGTAGAAATTCTTCATTTCAAGGACTGTTTATCAATTTACTATGTAGAATATTTAGAGCTAAACACAGTAAAGCAGAGGTCATCTTTTCCTTCTAGCAATCAACACATGCCATCCACAAATCTCTTTCCTCAGGCTCCTGACTCTTGTCAGTGTGTCAATGTATACGAATTTCAACTGCAATTTCCCTACTGAGAATGTCTAACATTTATCATTCCCACTCTAGTACAACCCCAGGCATGAACGTCTACCCTGGACCTGTGGGTGTTTATTAACTTATAACCCAAGGTTAAATGGACTTTCTAAGGAAACAACACAATGTTTACTTTCTAGCTCTCAACCTCTGAAGAATCCTTTGTAGAGGGATCTCACTTCACACTTCAAAGGTAATAGCAACAATAATGACAGAAATCATTCTGTGCCCTTCCTGTATGTGTGGAACTTTGCAACACACTTAACAAGGATTATTCCATTTCATCCTTACAGCAATGCATGGGGCAGGTAGTATTAGTACCCTTGTTCTACCAATGAGAAAAAGTGAGGATTCTGGAGGTCAGTGTGTCTGGTAAAGGTCATGTAGGGAGGAGAACCTGAACTTTAAGTGAGATGTGAATATAGATAGCCTTATACCCTGTTATGCTCTGGAGAGCTAGTGTTCAGACCTTACATGTAAAAATGAGAAAAGTGGTGGAATAAGTGATAACATAGTAAGATTTAAGCCACGCTGAGACTGGGAGATAGATACCAAACATTCTTTTCTGTTCAAGTTCATACAGAGTTTTTTTGTTATTAAAAAAAAAAAAAAAAAAACCAAACAAACAAAAATCTACAAGCCAAATGGTCTTTCATATACGACTATTTGGAAAGATAAGCTACATGTAAAATACACCTTCTTTATTGAATTTAAACTGTAGAAACTGGTCAGTGTATTCAACTGTAGCTAAACACAAAGACATGGAAAAGTTTAGGGTTGCTACAACACCATATCACTGAATAGGACAAAAGCTGATAAAGATCATAGTCCTTTAAAAGACTAAATCAAAGGGTAGAAATTGATTTATATTCGACAATGAATTAAACAAAGCAAATTTCATATTATATCCAACTAAGGTGTGAAGAAGGAACAGTTAATGAACAAAATGGTTGGCTAATAGATTCTTTCATGAGATCAGAGATGAGGGCAGGCTCATTATAAGGTGTCTGTCTGAGTTCATTTTAAAAGATGTGGGATTCAGCAGGCGGTTTTCTTAGTAAAAGCATTCATTGTTATTCCTGGTCACGTAGGAAGAATGGAGCATCTGACAGTGATGGACAGTGCAGCAGCCTTGCTACTTGGGAATTAATTTGAAGTCCTCTTCTAGAGAACTGCTATCTTCTGTTACTACACAGAAACTTGATTGTACTAATAATGTGTGCCCAACTCCAAAAGAGACACAGTACAAGGCTAGAATTTCCAAAGAAAAACAAAAACAGGGCAAAAAAAAATAACCAAAGAGGAATTTTATTGAGAAATGCCTAAATTTTAATTATCAGAGTATTTAATGAATATTCTGTGTCCATCCATCAAATTCCAATAGACAGCTTTAAATTATACACAATATATATTACAGGGACATATATTCTGAATTAGGAAATGTTCCATGTGTGCTTTGATTAATACTAAACTTAAGACTAATGCTAATCCTAACAGGTTAAATATTTATTAAAATTGGTCTAACATTAATAAAAATGATAACAAATATTCATAGTTATTGAGATCGTAGAATAGGCTAGGTATTATGTGAGATAATTTATAGGTATTAGATCATTCAATCACGCTACAATAATAACGAACATCACTCATCAAGACACCATCCCATGTCAACACGAACACAGCTCTGAGACACAGATACACCAAGGTTATGACACCTTAGTGAGTTGTTTGTACAGTGCTGCCAATGTAAGCTCACAGTGGCCAGTTTGAGAACTTAATTGTCAGACTTTGTATGTACATACATATATGTGCTCTGTGTGTGTGTGTGTGTCTATTCCTATCACATACACATTTGTGGTTATGTTATGACACCTTACCAACTTGTTTGTATACTGTTGCCAACGTAAGGGCACAGTGGCAAGTTCATGAACTTAATTGTCAGATTTTGAGTACTATGACAGCTCTGATGGCCATTCCAGAAAAGGAGTTCCAAAACTGCTTTGAAGGGTGGACTAGGTGCTAGCATAGCCTCCCAAGGGGAATACTTTGAAGGTGACCATAGTGACACTCAGCAATGAGGTATGTAGCACTTTTTCTAGGATAAGTTTGTGAAACTAATTGTCCAACCCCGTATGTTCTCTCACTAAAATTACTGGAATATCCCTACCCTTCCTTGGTATTTTAAAACATAAAGGACGTTAGCAACATTCTTCTAGAGATTAGGGGTTTGATCAGGGACATTTCATCTGCTACATTGATGAGAGTGTAATAGATGAATCCTGAGAATTCCATACGCAAAGCTGTAGGGAGGCGTGGCTTGTGTTTTCCTAAGGAATGATGAGAAGTTGGCTGGGTGTGTTATACTATACCCCACAGACTTAGTTAGTGTGAAGTTACATCTAATAATTACTGAAGCAAAACTTCCCTAGGAAAGTGACGAGCATTTTGTGTTCAAGATGTATGAACCACCTTGGTCTGTCTCCTCCCTCTCCCTCCACTTCCTGGGGCTACGACCCCGGCAGCCACCTGGGCCTGCCCAACGCAGCGCTGCAGACCCCGTCACCTCAGTCTGCTCTCCTGCGTGCATAACACATGCTGTGGCTTCATCTTGAACCTCCTCAGAGTACCTTTGTCCCTAAAGTCCTAGCTGGCTGAGGAAAAGCACAATTAGCTTGTGTGATAAAGACTGCATCGACTTCATACATAAGTATTTGTGTTTTTCCAAAATACTCCTAGAGCCACTGCTTTTGCCCAGAGGATAAGTGTTTAATGCTTATTCTGGGAACAAAGGAATTAACTTCTTTCAGGGTAGGCTAGAATAGGGAAGTGGAGTTTTCATCAAAGCCCACCACCCACTTGGATCTGAGGGCTGCTATAAAGGCAGCAACCCGTGCCGTCCTGTTAGCTCACGGTACTAGAGCACAAGAATTCAAGTAACAGTACCACTGCCCACGTGCCACGCTCTGTGCTAACTGCTTACAGGCACGTCTTTACTGCACTCTCACGAGTTAGCTCCCTGAGGTAGGAAGTGGAGTTATTATGTAGACATTAGTATCTGTAAGATGTGGGGACTGAGGTTTACAGCAATGAAGGGTTTTGTCAAAGAAAAGCAGCAAAGAAACTGGGGAGTCTGCAATCTAATCCAAATTGTTGGAGTCAAAGCCTATTAGGTGTAAGAACAGCCTCGGTTCTGTACTTCCTTGGCTGGGAGAGTGTGTTTTCAAAAGACACCTAATTCTATTATTCAAAACATGTCCTTTACGTATAGAATACTGACACAGCGCATGAAGTGGATTATGTTGCTATGGAGCACAATTGCTTCAGACCTTTCTGGGGAAGGAGGCGATTTTTCTATCAAGTTGGACAATATGATTGTTTTTTCATGCCAAAACATCATGTTTATGTATAGTCACATTTAGATTTTATGCGCTTAACTTCCCAAATGAGAAGAAATAACACTATGTCCAAGGGACCTTCTGAGCTGTCATGCTCTGTGCCTTGTACTCTGACCCTGGGTCTCCAATGTCCCCCAGCCAGGCTTGCATACCCTTCCCTGTATTTGCGTGTGCCCCATCTCCCTTGGTTCAGCACCTGCCCATTCTCCGAGGCGTACTTCCATGTAGACATCTCTCCTCCTTCATCTAGAAACAAACAGAAAATCTCTCTCTCTTCTCTGAACTCCCAAAGTCAGCTAGCTGATCCTCTCTGATGATAGACATCAAGTGTATTTGTCTACTCAGCCTGCCCAACAAAACACCACAGACCAGGTGACTGACACAGCAGGCATTTCTTTGCTCACAGTTCGGCATGCTGGTAGTCTAGGGTCAAGGTGGGGGCGGCATTCGTATCTCCTGATGCCTCTCTGCGAAGGTTACCTTCTTGCTGTGTCCTCACATGGACTTCCCTCTGCGCCAGCGTGTACAGTCCTGGTATCTCTTCTTCTGATAAGGACACTAGTCCTATTGCATTAGGGCCCCATCCTGATGACCTTAGGTTACCCTAATCACCTTTTTAAAGGACTCCCAGTATAGTCACATTGGGGGTTAGAGCTTCAACATGAGAACTTGGGGGAGACACAACTTAGTTCATAACACCAGATTTTACTTCACATTCAGAATCACAGTTGTGGCAGCACCAGTGTAACTCACCACTCGCCTGTGCACATCGGGGGGGAAGCAAGCCTATCCAATTCATCTCAGTAACCCCTGTAGCATTTGGAACAATGCTCTACAAATAGTGCTAATAAGCTGCTATTCACTGAGCACAGAGCCTTTGCACCGCTAGGAACTTCACATACATGTCATCCGATCCCAGCAATAAAATTTCAAGGTAAGTAAGATGCCCTGGACATTAGAGATGATGAAACCGAAGTCTGGATAGATCAGGCATCTTGGTGAGGCTCTCATGATTGGTAAAGGACAGAACTACAACCGAATTAGGTCTATTCTGAAGCAAACCTCAGGCTTTTTTTGCTCCAAATCGCCTCTCATGACGTGTTGATACAAATAAATGTCACTGGGGTGGACCACAGGTGGTGCCGCTTTCTTTTTCCCATTCCCTCTGATCAGGAGAATTCAGAGGATTTTCTGGATCACTTTTGTTTGGACAGGCAGAAGAGGAAGAGAGAGAAATTTTAGACATTTCAGTATAGCAGAAGCAGAAGGAACTCCTTCCTTTCCAGACTTTTACAGGAAGCAATACTGAAGTAAATATTAAAGGTGAGGGAAGTGAGAAAGGTATAAAGAAGTTGACTGACATCACAACGGCAGTATCTTTCAACTCAATAAAAAAACATAAAACACTGGTAGGAATTAACAGGCATCCAGCTATATGCACAGCATCACACGGGGTGTTTTATAGGCAACGAGACGTTCGCCTGTTCTATAACTCCCCCCACTCTGCATCCATAGTGCCTGAAATGATCACATTGCTGTAACTCCGGTGGGCTAAAATTTTAGGAAACACCAGTCCGAGTTGCAGCCTAATCCCCATTAAAATGTATAAATCTAACCGGTAAGATAATGAGTTAACCCACAGTACTAACATATCACATTCAATGCAAACTGCAAGATAAACATCTTTGCTTTGCTTTTTTTTTTTTTTTTGAAATATGGCAGTGAGTTGTGCATTATGACAAAGCAAGTATATATCATAGTTCACAGACCCAGATTCCAGGCAAAACATGAAGTCCTGGGAGGCCAGGGCAAGGCATCTATCATGGGGTGCTAGGGAGTGCATGGCAAAGAAGAGAAAAGGAAAGGAACCTGGAGGAATGACAGAGAGGAAGGCATTTAAAGGGAGGGTAGGCTGTTACTAAAAAACCATCTGCCAATTTCCTGCAAGAGTAGACCTCTAAAACGCTGGAGTAGACAATAGTCCAGAGTTCTGTGGATCTAGGCTGTCTCAGAGGGAAAGCAGAGGGTGGCAGTGGACCGGGACAAAAAGTGTGAGACTGCGAGGTTTGAGTCAAGCAGGATAAATAAGTGGCATTCAGTTACGTTTTATCCCTTTGCCATTTACACTCAGGGGCTTGATTTGTACAGCCTGCTTCAATGCAAGAGCTGAACTGTGATGAGAATGGATGCTTCCAATTTTTCATGCGTTAATGTTCTATTTGGCTGATATGTCCAGAAACTCTTACCTATCTTTCCCTAAGCTGTCTGGGTAATTGCTTCAATTCTCTGCTTTGCTTTGATTGTGGGAACCTGGCCCCTTTAAGGCATTTTTCTTTTCAACTCATAGTCACTTAGCTTAAAATGGTGCTGCTACTGAAGCGAAGTCAAGATGGATAGTTGTCTCTCCAAGTGCAGGACAGTTGTTTTAGAGGACTATGCAGCGAATTAGAGGACCAGGATGGAGGCTTAAAGCAGATTCCTGTATGTGCACATCTTCTGTTGGCTTCTGACTGATTGGGAGCCTGCATCCCTCGTGGCCAAGAAAGTATTTGCAAGAAAGGGATTGTGACCAATGCAAAACAAAAGGGGAAATGATGAAGCTATGCCTCACCTGCTTCCTTCAGAGACTGAAGAGGAATGGATTTTTTTTTAGTAAAAATAAGGTGATCAGACTTCAACACTCTTGCATATAAATTAGATTTATAGAATTGGAAATTTTTCACACTATTAAGAATATAGTGTGAAAAATTATTCGAAGGTATTTTAAGCAGTCTGTTTATTGCTGAGCAAAACTTTCTGGGTTCCAACATGTTAGATAAAAAAGTTATAAGTATTCTTATATACAATCCAGTGCTAGGTTAGAAGCCCATTGAGGAGTGTTTTAGTTATGTAAACTCCTGAGAAATTCCTACAAATTGTAGAATTGTGAAAATTATCTCAGAGAAATAGAGAAAAATTCTTGTAAATTCAAAATTTACAACTTTTTCCCTTGTAGCCACACAAAACATGTTTGAATATAAAACACTCTTGTATAATGAAAAATAACCAATTTGTGCCACAAATACAGGACAGAATAATCACAATCTATTTACATGTTTGTAAGCCTGAATATAATAATTGCTAAGGGTTAGAAAAAGAGTATTTGAAATCAATTTGGACTTTGATTTAAAAGGTTTTTTTTTTAACAATGTTCTATTCTTTTATGAAAATAATGCATGTATGTTATAATGAATTCAAACAATAGTGAAAAGTGGAAAAGCACCTACAATCTTTTAATAGGTAAACACAGAATGCATTTCCAAATCTGTAAATAAATGCCCATGTAATTATTTATAGTATATAAATTTGTAAGTACATATAATGGGATTATATTAAATTTCTTTTTTTCTAACACTTTTAAACATTAATATATCACAAATATCTTTTAATATTAATAAATATAAATTTATATAACAATTATAGTGACTGCTAGTACCCAATTACATAAATACAGAAGAGCATAAAGTGATAAGAAAATAAAAAGTTCATTTCAAGATAAAAATTATATTTTCCAGTTGAGGTGCCTCTATTTATCACTATATAAAGTTGGGGAGTCATAGTAATTTGAACTAAAGTATCCAGGAATTATTTTTTATTTCTTTGTCTGCCTAAACTCTGCAAATAGCAGTTCAAGTTCTTTGCCAGTACAAATTCTTCTTGTACTTAGCAATCATGGGGAAATATTTAAAATATGTATGTCTTAGTTTGCTAATCTATAGAAGAATTGAAGTGTTTTTAGAGATAAGGAAGTACAAAGGGAGTAGTGCTAGGGTGGGGGAAGCCTTGAAGCTCGGAACTATTAGATGAGAAGGCATCTTACAAGGATGTATTTTCAAACCATTGTTACGGGTCAGAAAATATGAGGCGATAGAAGTCAGGTGATTCGTTATGGACACACAGACAATGAGAGGGTCCTGGAGTGCCAGACCAGTATCTTCTGACTTGAAGTAGAAGAATCGTTTAAATATACAACATTCTCTGTTACCACAGCGTTCATGGACATTTTTAGCACTTTTTTTTTTTTTAATGGTAATGCTGCTCCAACATCCCCAGCTTATCAGCTGGAAAGCTTTCTCTCCATCAGGAGTCCGTGAATGCTGCTACCTGAATCTGTCTGCTTTGATTGAGGAGGTGATTTGTATAACACTGGGGTTTTCTGCAGCCTGAAACCAGCCTTATCAGAGTGACTAGGATAGATCTGGCCCGAGGCAGAGCTGGTTCTGCAGTACTTGGTGACCAGTCGTGCTGGCACCAGTGATGCAAGAGAGCACTTAAGGTAATGAACACCTTGAGTAACATGGTTAAAATGCTTGCTGCAACTTGTTAATAGGCGTGACAAGATACACCACAGCTTTTTATGATATTGTTCTTGTCACAGGGGAAATGAATCCATAACTCATCACTGCCTCCCACAAGTGCTGACTGCTAGGTGTTGAGTGATAACGGAGAAGTATTTTTGTAGCTTGGCAGTTTATTCACCTATGATAATGGTTATCTGAACAGTACAGCTTTAGCATTATCTTTTTGTTTGTGAAAGAGAATGTTTAATTCATATACTTTAACAAAATATGTAAAATTTTCTAATCAGTGTATTGTATTAAATACAATAGACAATTAGATAAATAATATAGCAAATTCAAATAATTCCAGGAAATTAAATATATTCAGTTCATTGTTTTCCTCAATGTAGCCTTGAGTATTTTTCTGCCATCTTGGTTAGAAAATTGGATATGAAATATCTTAAAATTGTCCCTGGTTCTGAAAACTCTTCTAGGGTATAATGAAGCATCATGGCAATATCATGGCAGAATCCTTCTCAAGTAATTTTTTTCCAGCTTTATTGAGATATTTATTGATATATAACACATGTAAGTTTACACTATATAATGTGATGATTTGATATATACATATATATTACAAAACAATTACCACAATAATATTAGTTATCACTTCCACCCCTCCCCTAAATACCTCCTGTGTGTGACAGCAACATTTAAGATCTGCTCCTTTAACAATTTTCTAATATTTTTTAATTTATTTTTTATTGTTAGACTTATTGGGGTGACATTGGTTAGCAAGAATTACATAGGTTCCAGGAGTACAATTCTACTGTGCATTGTCAGCTTGTTGTATAATAAGTTTTCCACTTAGTGGTGAGTTTCCATCACCATATATTTAGCTCCCCCCTCTCCTCTCTTACCCCCTTCCTCCAATTTTCTAATTTATAATACCGTATTCTTAGCTGTAGTTACCATGCTGTACATTAGATACCTTTACCTTATTCATCTTATAACTAGAAGTTTGTACCCTTTGACCAACATCTTCCCAATTCCCCTGCCCTCCTTCCCCAGGAAACCATGTTTATACCTTCTATTTCTAAGAGTTTGGCTATTATTTACTTATTCCACAAATAAGTGAGAACATACAGTATTTGTCTTTCTTTGTCTTACTTATTTACTTAACATAAAACCTCAAAGTCCATCCATGTTGTTGCAAATGGCAGAATTTCCTTCTTTTTCATGACCAAATAATATTTCATCGCTAGTATTTCATTGTGAAGCCCTGGGAACAATATAAATGTCCATTGATGGATGAATGGATAAAAAAAAAGTGGATAAAGAATATATGTATGTCTCTGCAGATAAGTTAGGCCTGAGACAGGGAAATGAAGATTTAAATGGCATAATTTATTTTAGTTTAATAATATACTAGACTATAGTTTTGTAACTTAAACAAAGGACCCTATATATTTATTCATGCAAAGTAACTAAATACCCATTGAATCCTGCCAGAGATTATAACTAGTTTTAGGAAAGAATATCAAGAAAAATGGTTTTGAAAGGAAGTTTTATATCAAAGGAAGGGTAAATTAGGAAGCAAGATAAAGAGTTAAAGGATTGTACATTTAGGAAATTTCTAGTAGATACAAAGATAATAAGGCTAGAGTTCACTAAATAGGTTAGGGAGTGACTGGAATTGTTTAAGCTATGGAAGTCAAAGAAATAACTCAGGGTTGAAAGTATAAAATGAAAACAATGTGGAGAATCACCCTTGAGATGTATACAAGAAAATGTATATAAAAGCCTCATGTCAACATCTTGACATCCTTAAAAAATTGAGTACAAAAGGAAAAAAAAGAAAGGAAGTTTTGAGAAAAGATTATAATTTTAATGCATGAACAGTATAAATATAACTAATTACCTGGCCTTTTATATATTTATATATTGACTTTTCTCAGTAGTTACTGAATTTTCCTTTCCTCCTTGATTCCAATTCAGAGCAGGGATAGTATCTGATTTGCTGATAGCACTGTCCCTGGCATTTAACAGGTCTGCATAAATGTTTTTAAAAGATTATATGAGAGCGCCTCAATTATCCATCCTTGGTACTTTATTACTAAATTGCTTTTGATGAACTAGGCATTGTTGTCTTTCAGTTGTCTAGGTTAAAATGTAATTTATGCCATTTCAAAAATGTGTTTTTTTCACTTTTTTTTTGTAGCAAAGTATACATAGCATAAAATACAACTCAGTGGTTTTGAGTGCATGCACATTACTGTACAGCAATTACATTTGGTTATCAGTTCATCCATCGATGTACTCTTGGGTTGCTTCTACCATTTGACTATATAAATAGTGCTGCTATGAACATGAGGATACAAATTCCTGTTTGATTGCCTTCTTTCACTTCTTTTGGGTAATACCCAGAGGTGGAATTGCTCAACCATATGGTAATTCTATTCTTAATTTTTTGAGCAATTGACACATGTTCCCCACAGCAGTTTTACATTCCCACCAGCAATGCACAAAAATTCCAATTTATTCACATCCTCACCAATATCGTCATTTTCCTTGCTCTTTTTTTAAAGAAATAAAAGCCATCTGAATGGGTATAAAATGGTGTTTCCTTGTGGTTTCAATTTGCATTTCCATAATGATTAGTGTGATGTTTAGCATCTTTTCATGCACTTACTAGCATTTTATGTATTCTTTTTTAGAGAAATACCTATTTAAGTCCATTACCTATTTTTTAATTGGGTTGTTTGGTTCAATGTTGTTGAGTTGTACGAGTTCTTTATACATTTTGGATATTAATCCCTTATTGGGATATGATTTGCAAATATTTTTTCCCAATCTGTGGGTTGCTTTTTCACTTTTTCACTTTCTTGATAGTGCACAAAAATTTATTAATATTGATGAAGTCCAATTTATCTATTTTTTTTCCTATTTTCTTTTTTTTGTGTGTCATACTCATAGTCAAGCAATCATTGCTGAGTCCATGACAATTTCCCCCTGTTTTCTTCTAAGGGTTTTAGTTTTAGCTCTGACATTTAGAACTAATTGATCTATATTAAGTTATTTTTTGAACATGGAGTCAAGTAAGTGCCCAATTTCATTTGCTTGCTTGTGGATATCCAGTTTCATGAACATCATTTGTTGAAAACACTGTCCTTTGCCCATAATGATCTTGGCAACTTGTAATTTGACCAAAAATGCATAAGTTGATTTCTGGGCTCTGTCTTTTATTTTTTACCAAAGCATGTTTTGTTGTTGTTGTTAAGTTAGAGTGTATCTTCCCTTAAGAAGCAGAATATTCATCCAGGTTAAGATGAAGGTGTTTATTTCACTTGCCCCTGGAATAGGAAGAATGAGGAGAGCATTGTTGTGATTTAGTTCCTGAGTAATAAGGAAGAAAAATTTATGAAAAATGAAAAAAGCCACAAACCAAAAGGGGGTGCTGCCGGGGTAGGCGGCACTCATCTGAAACGTGAGTTGGGCAGGCAAAACCTTATGTATATTTCTATGTTCTTCCTGTTACAAATTCTCCCTCTTCTTCCCATTTTGTTATTGAGATGTCAGTGCTGAGGTTGGTACCAAGGCCAGCTTAGGGCTGGCCAGCAATGTGAGTCAATTAGGTCTTTTAACTCTCCTGTTCGTTATTTCATTCCTTTGTTCATTTGTTTGTTTGTTTGTTTTCAGGAAGCTGAAATCATATTGTTTATTGGATCAGTATAAAATATACATAGAAGAGCCAGGTAGAAGAGATACGGGATAAGCTCACACACTTCAGATGGTGTGGAAGGCCCACACTACTGAGTCCTGTGTTACACAATTGTTTCTGTGTCCTCTCTCTCTCTCTTCCTCTTCCTTCTCCCACTGCTTCTCCCCCACTCTCTCTCTTTCTCTCTCTGTACCTTCTTCTTGTATAATCACCCATCCTCTCCTTTTATTCCAAACTCACATGTGTACGTTTCTTTGTTTAAATAGATAACCTCATTTCCACCCTTTGAAGGAAAGGTAAAAGTTTGTTAAGATGATATAGTGGGCTTTGCAGGAGTCATTCAGTGATATTTCTGTTGTTTTACATGAATGTGAATTTCTTCAAAAGCTAGGTAGCTACAGTTTGTATAGGGTTTGCTTTCCCTTCAATATGCTTGTACAAGGCAGGGTGTCACTTACACACTTGGTCACAACAAGGAGACTTGCTAAAGCATGGCACTAGGAATGTGGTTGGCAGCTGGGGTGGGTTAGGTTGTAATAGTGTCCCATGTGATGATGGGGATAGAGCTCCAGCAGTCGGCAGGGTGTCATCACCAGCAGGGCTGTACATGGAAGCAGCTGAGGCAGAAGAATAAGGCAGCAGTGGGAAAACACTGGTTAACAGTAAATCAGAAAATACAGCCTGAATGATTTTTATAGTCCTTTATATTGACTGAGTTTAATATTTGGTAATGTGAATGACCATTAAAAGCTCTACAGCTTGCATCATTTTAAATAATTTGGGAAATTCAAGATATATAGTTTTAAACAAAAAGGAGTCTAGATGAGTCCTATTAAAATCTGTAATAATATCATTGAGGAAAACAATCACATCTTGCTAATGAGGAAAAATTAGAGCTTAAATGGTTAAAACCTGAAGATATTTTTAAAATGCACAAGTAAGTCTCTTCTCTTAGGATTTTTTTCCAGCAAGAATACAGGTAAATCCACATGACCATAAGAGGTAATATTGTGACTTTAAATAATGTGTGGTAGTTATTTTTTAAAGATAGTGGGCTACACACATGCATTTATCTCTCCTCTTTCTACAGTGCTCATTACCATACCAAAGGAATGTAAATGTTGTAAGTCTTCATTAAAAAGGAGAAAAAGGTTTCTTTAATTTTTGCAATCTAGGAGCAAACAGAGAGCAGAACAGAAGGATTGCAGCCTGGACATGCAGAAGGCCTGAAGAGAAAAGAAGCCTGACGTAACTCGTGAACTGTTTCAGCTCTGAAAGGGCACAGAGGACAGAAAGAGCATGAGAGGGTTAATGGGGCTGAAAACAAGTGATTCATTAAAGTCTAATTTTTTGTTCCTCACTACAGGAAAGGAAAGAATGCAATCAGCAAACCCATAGCAAACAAAATCTGTCAGAGGAACTGTGGTCTGTGTATGTGGTGTATTAAGGCATAATTTAGAGAAATGGTTGGGAGGAGAGGAAGAATTGTAAGTGGAGCTCCTTTCCCTTCATAATGAAAGATCATGAAAATAAGAACTCCAGGGAGATTAAAGAACTTAAAGAATTAAATCCATGAAGGTAATAGGAAAAGGAGAACGTGTTTAGGGATTTGAAGGAAGAGAAGGGCGATTCCAAGAATAACACATAGAGCAAGAGCCAGAACTGATCAATGAAACTGGATTAGATGGAGATACAATCCTGAAAGAGAAAGAACGTGGAAAGGTTAGTCAAAAAGTGGTAGCTTGGCTGAAAACATTTACATTTATGAAGCAAAGTTAATATCCAAAATGTATCCATGGCCCCTAAAAATCAATAAAACTAGACAAATAATCAAGTAAAATCTGAGTCGCGGACATAAACTGGCAATGTGAAGAAGATGAGTATGGAGGCTGTGTCCAGTGCTTCCCAGCGCAAACAACGCCGCAGCAAGCACCCTCGTACACGTCTCCCCTTCGTGTCTCCGAGTGCTTCGTGTTAGGAACCGGTGCAGTGGAATGCTGGTAGCAGAGTGGCAGAGGTTTTGCCTGTTTCTTTTCCTTTCTCTGTTTTTGTTTTAGTAGATTACCCTCTAAATTTCCCTCCAAAGCGACTGTGCTAATTTACACTCCTTTCAACAGTGCATGTCCATATCCCTGCATCCTAATATTATTATTATAGGTTTTGCCTTTTTCTAGTGTAATGGTTGAAAATGGGATCTCACTAATAGGTTATGCATTTTCATGATTCCCAGTTGTGATTAGAATAGCTTCTGTGTTGAGTAAACAACTGTATTTCCTCTTGTAAGGATTTTTTTTCCTATGGGTTATTGGCTACATGGATTTATCTTATCCTTATTTTACAATAATCTGTAATTTATTCTTAGTCCTTTTATTGTTTATAGAAGAATGGCTATCTACTGTTTGTAATCCATTGAGAGAGTGGTATATGCATGTTATTATATTTAGAGACATGGAACTAACCATAAGAAAATGTAGAAAGAGCAGTCTTTAATGTATGACACATCCTGGCTCAAACTTTTATTTCCTGGGTGGTGAGCACACAATGCAACACATAGTTTATTATAGAATTGTACACCTAAAACCTATATAATTTTACTAACCAATGTCAGCTCAATACATTTTCTTTAAAAAGAAATTAAACCCCCTGTAAGCCTTAGTTTCTTCATGTTTGAAATAAGAAAAATAATGCCCACCTCATAGCTGTGTTCAGAACATTTACTTTTCAAAATGTCTGGCTATTACTGAACTATTTTCCCTTCCTTCTCCTTTAAGTAACTTTATCCTTTCTCAAATAATCTGTTAGATTATTATTAAACTTCATTAACTCAAAGTTGAATCAGCACATTCATTCATTACCTACTCAGTATAAGTTAATAATTTTAAATATTCTGTGTGATTTCCCATCAAGGACATTACAATGAGGTGGGAGATAGATTATATAATTGCATTACAGAAATAAATTCAGCACATTCTGCACTTTAAACCAACAGTAAGAAAAATGGCATAAGAAAAATAACTATATGTATTAATCACTGCAACCTATAGGAACTGATGTTCAACTTTAGAGAGAATGTTGAGATGCATAAGACTGGATGCACACCATAGAAACACTTACCTTTCAGTAAAAAAGAATACAGCAGACTTTGAAAAGTACTGTTGAAGATGAGCAAAAGGAAATACAAAGGAAAAGGAAGAGGGAGAAATTACCTGTCTGTAGAAATCTTGAAATGGTAATAAGAGAATTGTTTGGGTAGGGCCAATATAGATAGCAAGGCTTTTGTTAGAAAAAGACACAGGAGAAGCAAAGACTCCAGAAAACAGTGGCCCAAGAGGCTTATATCAATAGCATCGTGGAGAATGGGGAGAATTTAAGGGTTGTATAAATGCAGCTGGTGCTGATACTAGAAAAGGCTGCGGCTAAATTGTGTGCCTTACCTGTGGGCACCTGTCTTCACTCACGTGGTGCCTCGGTCTCCTTCTGTAAGTAACAGCAGGGTAGTTTTCTTTAGGTATGCTCCACTCATCTTGTTTTGTGGTCCAGTTAGAAGGATCAATAATATTACCCTTCTCCTCCCCCAACCTCTGCCAAGTTGTAGACATAGAACCCAATCTAGGCCAATCAATCTGTCACTTGGTAATTTGAGTCATAATTGAGGAGGCACATGGAGGCTGATGGAGCTGAGTCAGTTGATTACAGCTCTTTCAGCCTCTGCCCACTCTGATCCTTCTCAAGGCCCTGCTTCTTTACTTCAGTTGCTCCTCCTTTCCTTCAGTGAGCTCCTCAATGTCCTCTGTGTGTGTGTTTCTGTGTGTGTGTGTGTGTGGTAGTTTTATGAAGCTTTGTTTTTCTATTTTGTTTTGCCTAACTAAATCATAATCAGTTTCTGTTGACAGTAAGCCAAGAGCTGTAACTGTTGAATGTGTCTAATAGGTCTGTACATAATTTGTAAACTTTGGGGAGAAGTTGAGAAGAGTCATATGAGAATGATGTAATTCAGGAAAACAAGGAATCAGAGTCTGTGTACAGACAAGAGGAAGTGAGTGTGATGTGGAATTAAGAGGATTCAGAAGGAGTAGAGGGGTGTAAGACGTTAGGGAGATGAAAACGATACAGTTCAATGCAGTGAACACTAGACAACATTGTAAAAAGTGGGTTTGAATCCCAGGTTGCACCCAGCTGCTGACTTGCTTAAGTAATTTTACTTGCACACAATGAAACTTATTTCCCAAATTCGATAGTAATGAACAGTAATATCCTTCATATCACTTCTTGGAGTTTAAATCGTAATATATGCAAAGTGCTAAAAGTTGTCTCTGTCACATTGCAGGTGTCAAATTAATGTTCTATATTAGTTCATAAATTTAATAGGACTTGGCAAGTAATTGACTCTTGCATATGCAGAAAGCCAAATTCAACACTGACTTCAAGTTTTTGAAACTGAGAGACATAGTAGGTGATGATAACATTCAGACAGAAAAGAGAAGTTGGTTTGGAAGTGGGTGGGTAATAAAATAGACTTGTTAAAATAAAATAAAAAAAAAACACCACCTGAATTTTGGGCATGTACATTTTTGAGGTAACCAGGAAATAACTTCTGAAGACTTAAGAGAATGCTGAGACTTTAAGAAAAGAACTTTAGAATCATCCTCATAACTGTGGAAAATGGGAAGATGTGACAACCAAGTGAGTGACTACAGAAAAAGAATACACTGATGGCATGTCCTTGTGTGTGTTTATATAAAGGGTAGATGAGAAAGGAGAGTAAGTGAAAGAGACAAAATGAAACACATGGCAATAGCACAAAAAAAGCCAAAAAAAGAGACTTCCAGACACAGGGTCTTCTTTCTCCACTGCCTCAAATGTCTCAGAAGCTGCAGAAAGGACAGGAAGTGTGGGGATTAAAAGGAATCCATTCAATTGTCTTTCAGAGACGTGTTTCCACGAAGTCATAGAAGTGGAACTAGATGTAAGCGACTGTAAGCATAGTGGCTCATGTATGTTTCAGGACGGTTCTTATTTATGTTTCTGAAGTTGTTTGGGGGCGTGGCATAGGGTATAATGAAAAAATAAAGAAATATTGCCTACAAATAAAATAGTCAGTCCTGGAATCCTTAGAACTGATTTGAGAGTATAACAGCAATTATACAGTTTTATGCAGTCAACCAAATGAATGTGTGAATAAACCCGACAAAAATAAAGGACGTTTAGAAGCCACATACTCCAAATGCCAACACAATGATTCCATTATATCTCTCCCAGTGGTCACAACATTATAAAAGTTTGTAATGTTTTTTGCAATAGGGATGTTTCATCTTTATAAACTCAAAATAAACCATAGAATCATAGTGTTTAATTTTGGCATTTTCAGATCTTGGTAAATACTGGAATTTAAAGACAGAATTGCCAAGACAATCCATTTCTTTTTCATGTCAGCTTTCTCTGTACATTTTTTTCTTTCTTCAAAGAATCCATCAGTATTTCTTTTCATTATGATGACTCATTTTTTTTCCATCTATATCATTTTAGCTCCCTGAATGCAATCATGATACATATATAAAGGTCATTTCTAAAAATTCTTAGAAAATTGCATATCAATGGAAAACAATTTGAAACAATCACTTAACAGGCAAAAAAAAAAAACCTCAGAAGCACAAGAAATATGGTCGATCCAAAGAAAGAAGGAATGCTATCAGTTCTGCTCAAGATTAAAGG
>PVJL010012506.1:0-36886 GCA_004026885.1 Lyroderma lyra | reverse complement strand
GGAAGGAGTGGGTGAGTGAGTGACTGTGTGAGTGAGTAAGTGAGTGAGTGGTGGAAGGAGTGGGTGAGTGAGTGACTCAGTGTGTGAGTGAGTAAGTGAGTGAGTGGGGGAAGGAGTGGGTGAGCGAGTGACTGAGTGTGTGAGTGAGTAAGTGAGTGAGTGGGGGAAGGAGTGAGTGAGTGAGTGAGTGAGTGTGTGAGTGAGTGAGTGAGTGAGTGAGTGAATGAAAGAGTGAATGATGAATGAGTGAGTGAGTGAATGAGTGAGTGAATGAGTGAGTGAGTGAATGAGTGAGTGAATGAATGAGTGAGTGAATGAGTGAGTGAGTGAATGAGTGAGTGAATGAATGAATGAGTGAGTGAGTGAATGAGTGAGTGAGTGAGTGAGTGAATGAGTGAGTGAATGAATGAGTGAGTGAGTGAATGAGTGAGTGAATGAATGAATGAGTGAGTGAATGACTGAGTGAGTGAATGAATGAATGAGTGAATGAATGAGTGGGTGAGTGAGTGAATGAATGAGTGAATGAATGAATGAGTGAGTGAGTGAATAAATGAATGAGTGAATGAATGAATGAGTGAGTGAGTGAGTGAATGAATGAATGAGTGAGTGAGTGAAGCAGTGAGTGAATGAATGAATGAGTGAGTGAGTGAAGCAGTGAGTGAGTGAGTGAGTGAGTGAATGAATGAATGAGTGAATGAATGAATGAGTGAATGAATGAATGAGTGAGTGAGTGAAGCAGTGAGTGAGCAAGCGAACAGGTGTCAGGGAGCGAAGGGCAGGCGGCCTCTCTGAGGACCCCTCCGCTGGCCGCTGACCGCTGACCACCGTACTTGGGGTCGCTGGGGCCTGTGGACCGTCCCCAGCTGCGCGGTCACCTGGGCGAGCCCACTGGATGATTGTCCGGTGACGGCCCAGGCGTGCGCTGGCCGGGCGGGCTGCCCTCCACCCGGGTCCTCGATGCCAAGGAGCGCCTGGTGGGGCGGCAGGCAGGCCCCGAGCCCCCAGCCGGCGGGGGACAGGCTCCCTCAGCCCGCCTGCAGGGACGGGTGCACGGCATGCCTGCTGACCCCTCCCGAGGCGCACGGCCCTGCAGAGGGAGCAGGAATGTTCCTGGCAGACGGGGCCACGGACATTGGGCGGCGTGTGGCCGGGAGCGCGGGGGGACTCTGACTGGCTCTCTGTTGCCCCGCAGCTGGTACTGTGAGTGTTGGTACCAGTAGCTGCCTGTCCCTGTCCCAACACCCAAGCCCTACCTCCGTGTTCCGACATCATTACATCCCCTACTTCCGAGGTAAGGCGCGCAGCGCTGCGGGCCGCGGGCGCTGGCCGGGCCTCCGCCACGCACGCGTCTGTGTCTCGTGTCTGTGTCGCCGCATGGCTTCCCCGAGCCCCGCGTCCCCTGCCCGGGCCCCGTGCTCTGTGTCCTGTGAGCCCAGCCCTGTCTCTGTCGGTGTGTAAATGTTCCCGGGAGGAGAGTGTCGGCCACTCGTCAGGTCCAGGAGCGCCGGGGACGAGTCGGGGTGGGAGGCTGCAGGGGGCGGGGATGACCCCTGCCCTTGGACCCCCGTCATCTCATTTCACGCCCCACATCCGTCCTGGGGGTGTAGGGACTGCGGTTTCCAGGAGCCAAGGCTGAGGCCTAGAGAGGGGGTGCACAGCCCCCCGAGTCGGCGGGCAGCCTGCATGTCCCCCAGGTGCAGACCCGCCCACCGCCCACGCCCCTGCACGCTGCGCGTCCGGGAACCCTGCTAGGAGGCCGGCTGCACTCCCGCTTTCCTGTACTCTAGGGCCTGACGTGTGTCCCCCCAAGTGCATGCACTGAAGCCCTGCCCCTGGGGTGACTGGATTTGGAAAAGGGTCTCTAGGGGGTTAGTAGGGTCACAGGAAGTCACAAGAGCGGGGCCCTCGTCCCAAGGATTGGCGGCCTTATAGGAAGAAGAAAGACACAGATCTCTGTCGCTCTGTGCGTCCAGAGGAAAGGCTGAGTGGGGACAGAATGGCCGGCCAGCAGCCAGGACCTGAGCTCTCGGCCCCGGCGGCCCTGCCGGAGCATGGTCAGGGCTCCTGGCCTCTGGGACTGTGAGACATGCCCAGCTGCTGTGTAAGCCCCGGTCTGGGGCGCTCGTCACACAGCCTCGCTGCCTCTCAGGGCGTGTGAGGAAGCAATGGTGACACTTTTCCTGGAGCCTCCGTGCCCCACAGCTGCTGAGTGGGGACATCTCGGGAAGAACCTCTGTCCCTAAGGCAGGCTGCACTGAGCCACACCATCACCTGATGGTCTTGGAGGGGCCACTGGGTGCTCTTGTGTCTGTCATTGTCGCTTGCTCTGTGTGGCCCCATCGGTCGGTCTGAGGAGAGAGCCCCCAGTCATGGGGTGCCCGCCGTTCCCGTTCCACGTGGACTTGTCCCGGCCATTTGTGGTCCCCGACTCTTCTGAGGAGCCGCAAAGCCCAAAGGGCACATTCAGCCAGCGGGACCACTGCCAGCAGGGCCTGCGGCACCATCCGAGCGGCATGTGTGCATCACGGACAGCTGCGGTCCCCCCCAGAGGCGGACAAGGGACTCGCCTCAGCCAGAGTGGACCTGACTGTGAGAGGAGCCACACGGGCCGCCGGGAGACGCCTCCCCTCCTGCTTGGGCGTCACCGGCCCTGCCCTGCGGGGCCTTGCTGCGGGAGGGGCCGACACGGCTGGGGCCCGGCGGAGGTGTGGCCGGCACACGAGGACACTCTGCCCGCCCCTCCGAGTCGCCACCTCACATTCTCACCACTCCTGGACGAGGAGAGGCCGGGGTGGGACCTCAGTGCAGGCCTGCTGCACCCCATCCTCAGCCAGACAAGGGGGGGCAGCGAGGGAGGCGGAGAGAAAGGCGACCCCGCTCTCTGCGGGAGCCCCCAGCCCTTGTCGCCATCCTGGGTGGGGAGGACACTGGAGGCAGCCCCATGTCGCCCACCCGAATGGGGTTCCGAAACTGCCTGTGTGGTAGCCCATCGAAGGGCTTCCCCGGGCCACAGGGCCCAGTGCTGCGCCCTCTGGGTGGGCACAGGCACAGCCCCACCTCTGAGGCGGGTCCCCCTGGCCGCTCTGCCCCAGTGCCCCTTGTTCAGAACTTAGACGAAGCCCCCACCCTCCTCGCGGGTGTAGGATGTGGGAGAGCCCGGGCCCTCTGCCCCCGTCTGACTCCCGGGGCTGTCCCTGACCTTGGAAGGACCCAGCCTCTTTCCGGAACTCCCCCCGGAGGAGACCGACGCTCAGACGTTGCCGTCCGGAGGTCCCAGAGCTCGTTCCGGAGCTGCGTCCACCCACGGGTCCTTGGCCCACCTCTGAGGCCACAGGGAGGGAGCCTCCTCGACCTCGTGGGCTCCGGTGCTGCCCGGCCAGTGGGCACTGCGGTGGCCAGCGGTGCCGGGGGCTGCTGCCTCCCCTCAGCCGGCCCAGGGAGAGCCTCTCCCGGCCTCTCCGCCCAGCATGTCCCGCATCGCCGGCGCCTCTGGGCGGAGCTGAAGGACGCGGGGCGTGAAGAGTCCGCCCCGACCTGCTCCGGGCCACCCTCCTGCCAGGGCCACGCAGGCGTGCCGGTGGCAGTCCCTTACACTGGAGTGTGCACTTCTGGCCCTGGTGCCTCTCCGGTGGCTGTGTGAGGTGTCAGTCCGACTTCTCAGCGGTGCCACACGGAGCCGGTGGCAGGGACAGGCGGGCGGAGGCGGGAGGTGACCCGTGGGCACCGCTTCAGCCCGGGCGCTGTGGCCGACGGCTCAGACGGCACCACGGATCCCCGCGCCCTGCACGGCCGAGCAAACCAGTGCGGGGGGGCAGACCCCTCGCAGAATTCCCGGCCGTTTGCGCGGACAGCCCGTCCCGGGGGGCAGCCGGCCCCCCACTCCTCGGGTGCGCGCCGTGCTCGGTGACGGCCTCCCTCAGAGGACAGTGTCGAAGGGGGAACGGAGGACCTGGACAGGAGACAGTCCTGGCCGGATGGGGATCGAGGTCGACGTCCCAGTGACAGGCCAGGGGGGCAGCACGTGCCCTTGGCCTGAGGGGTGGGCAGGGCGCGCCGCCTTCATGGTTGCCCTCCCAAGAGCCGTCACCCAGCTGTGGTCCCGGGAACAGCCGGACAGGTCCCACCTGGGGACACTGGATGAAGTACTTGGCCAGAACTCCTCAGAAAACAAAACCAAACAAAACAGCAACAACAAGGGAAGTCTGAGCCGCTGTCACAGCCCGGAGAGGCCGAAGGAGATGGACAGCCCAACGTCAGGTGATGTCCTGGCTGGGACCCCGGGACAGAAGATCCTTAGATGACAGCAGGTGATCCGAATGCAGTGTGGCATTCAGACAGCAGTGGTGTGACCGCGTCTGGCAGTAACGGAGGCCGCTGGCCGCAGGGGACACTGGGCAAGGGGCACACAGGGACTTTTTCACGAAGTCACCTCCCGGGACTGGAAGAAGCAGCTGTCTGCAGAGGCCCCGGCCCCCGGCCACTGGAGGCACCCCCGGGCGTGGATGCCCGCTGGGGAAGGGGGACCCGCCCCAGCGGGGCCAGAATCCGGCCTGGGTCCCCGGAGGCGGCCACGAGCCCCGTCAGGAGGGACTCCTGTGCCTGTCCCAGGTCCCCGCACGGCCGGACTGTCCTCTGACGTCCTCACATTTACCGCGACTCCGGCGGTTTGGGGTGCTGGCCGCCAAGGCCCCCGGAGGAAGCCGGCGCCCACGGCAGTGTGACAGGGGCCTCCCCGGGACACTGGCCCCAGGCCTGTCCCGCCCCACGCCTCCTGCAAAAGGTGGCCATGCGACCGGCCCCCGGGGGGCTGTCCCGGGCATCCCGAGGGCTGACGTGCTCCACGGGCCCCGCGCTTTACGGTGACGCGGCCGCACAGTGGGCGGGTGGGCTGAGTCCAGAGACGGGGCGGCCAGCGGTGGGCCGTGTCCTCCGGGAAGGCTGGCGCCTGCGCCTTGACTCAGGAAGGTTCTGGATGGAGGTCGGGGGGAGATCGGAAAGGGGGTTCCGAGGCTGGACCAAGGTCTTGAGAGTTTGATGACCGATGCTTAGAGGCCCCGGGTGGTGGGTGTGAGGTGGGCGTGGGGACCAGTGGGGCCATTGAGTCTCTGTCCCCTGGTCCGGGGCCCTCTGAGCTGTAGGCCCTCAGTAAACATGCACAGACGCACGCACGGTCCTGCCGGGGACGTAGGAGGACACTGCACTGCGGGCTTGGGTACTGGACGGGGCCAGGAGTCTCGTGACGTGTTAGCGTCTGCAGCCCCCTGGGAGGGAGCCGGGCGGATGAGGGGCCCGAGCTCTGGGCAGAGAGAAACCAGCCCTGGGAGCCCCGCTCGAGTCGTCCAGCTGTGCCAAGAGCGCGCCCAGCTTGGTGAGGGCGCCCCACGTGAGCGGCCTGCAGCTGTTCTGGGGTCCGGGCGGTGGCCTCGCCCCGGTGCTTGGAGATGGAGGGGTCACGGCTGCAGTTGTGGGAGGGGGCTGAGGCTCCCTTCTGCTGCATGGTGTCTCCCTCTGGGGGGACAGCTCGGGGGTCCCTGCTCCCCAGAGAGGTTCCAGCCTCCGGACAGGCGTGAAGCTCAGAAGGCTCTGTGCCATGCTGGGGGCGGCCACCAAGGGAAAGCAGGGGTCACACCGTGGGGAGGGGACAGTCCCATGAGCGCTGACAGGTGAAGCTGGCGCCCGCTCACGGCGCCGTCAGCAGCCCCTTTGCGGCCTCATCGGTGTGGGCTGCTGGTTGTGTCCTGCCCCACTGCACCCCCCAGCCCCTGTGTGCCCCCCGGGCCCCAGCGCACCCCGTCCAGGTCTGAGCCTGCACCTCCCTCGGCACCCCCTGTCCCTGTGCCATCCCTGGCTGTCCGCGTCCAGGTCCTCGAGTCCAGGGCGGCCCTTTCCCTGTGCCAGGCTGTCATCCAACCTGGCGGGAGGTTTCAGGGGGCCCCGGCAGAGGAAACGGGTCGTGCCCTCCGAGTGCCTTGCTAAATGGGCCTTGCCCCTCGTCGTCCAGCGTCCAGTGCCCACCGCGTTCTGTCTCTCCCACCAGCCCCTCGATATGGAGGGGCGGGCTCCCCCGGGAGCCACAGCTCCCCTCGCGACTTGATGATCCAACCTCGTTCGCAGAACAGAAATGACAAACCCAGATGGGACACGAAGTCAGAGGCGGAATCCGGATTCTTTCCTCGCAGTGTGCCCCAGAGTAGCTTTATTTGGGACCGAGGCCGTTGGTCACCGCCGACCTGGTCTCACTGTCCTGTGGCTGCAGACTCGCATGCAGCGGCTTGGGCTGAGTTGGTGGCATTCGGGGCTTTGACGCCATCGAGCTGACTTGTGGGCTTTCTGTACGCGGTGCCCAGGGAGGGGGGCTCGAGCGCCGGCGAGCTTGTCACTTGCTGGACTTACACAGCGGCCACGGCGCAGCCATCCCCCGGGCCCCCCGAGGACAGCGGGGCTCTGCCCGGCCGCCCGGGCCAGCCTCCCCGTGAATTAGAACTCGCTCTCGGCGCCCGGAGCCGCGGTGCCGCTGCCGTTGAAGGGTGGACGCGAGGTTGGATTAACAAGTCGTGGGCCCCGTGTGGGCGCGCCCGTGGGGACCGCGCTCCCTTCCCCGGGCGGAGGGTTTGGGCGGCCCCTCGGGCAGGGGAGGCGGGGCGCCCTGGGGGCCAGCTCTCCAGCTTCAAATACTCTGCTCTGCTTCCCCCCGCCCTGCCCACTGCCTCTGCTCTTCTGCCTGGAGGCAGCGAAAGCGGCCGGAGCACCCCCAGCCTGTCGGTGCTCTCCGACGGCAAGCCGGCCCCCTCCACCTACCAGCAGGCGCCTCGCCACTTCCATGTCCCAGGTAGGCCCCCCGCGGCCCACCCTGCGCCCCGCATTGTCTTCTCAAGGGTCTGCCTTGCCTCTGCGGGTGCCAGCCGGTTCCCAAGTCTCCCCACCCCCCAAATTCAGACATTCTTCACAAATCAGCAAATGGGGTTGCATGTCCCCAGGATTCCGTGTGTGGGGGCCCCCCCAAAGGCCCCATAAACGGAGATGCTATTGCCCTCCTGGGCATGGGCTGAGGGAAGGGGCTGTCCAGGCCGGTGGGGGCCCCCTGGTGTCACTGGCCACCCACCCTGTCTGCCCCCTCACACGGGGGTGGCCCGGGGCTGCGTGAGGCTCGTGTGTGGGGCCTGGGCGTCTGCGCACGTGCGGTGCCCCTGGAGACTAAATCGGGTGACGGACGGGCGCAGACAAAGAGACCCCGTTGGAGTGGACATGCTCACAGCCTGCTGGCTCACCTGCCTTCTCTGCTTCATCCTCAGACACCGGCGTGAAAGATAACATCTATAGGAAACCGCCCATCTACAAGCAGCACGGTACAGTCAGCCCCTCCGCCGCCGTGTGGCCCTGCGCACCCGCACCCTGTGGCCCTGCATGCCTGTGGGCCCTGCACGCCGCGCTGTGTGGCCCTGCGTGCCCGCGCCATGTGGCCCCTGTGCACCTGCGCCATGTGGCCCTGCACACCTGTGGGCCCTGCACGCCCGCGCCCTGTGGCCCTGAGTGCCTGCACCATGTGGCCCCTGCGTGCCTGTGCCGTGTGGCCCTGAGTGCCCGTGCCGTGTGGCCCTGAGTGCCTGCACCATGTGGCCCCTGCGTGCCTGTGCCGTGTGGCCCTGAGTGCCCGTGCCGTGTGGCCCCTGCGTGCCCGTGCCGTGTGGCCCTGAGTGCCCGTGCCGTGTGGCCCTGAGTGCCCGTGCCGTGTGGCCCCTGCGTGCCCGTGCCGTGTGGCCCTGAGTGCCCGTGCCGTGTGGCCCCTGCGTGCCCGTGCCGTGTGGCCCCTGCGTGCCTGTGCCGTGTGGCCCTGAGTGCCCGTGCCGTGTGGCCCCGAGTGCCCATGCCGTGTGGCCCCTGAGTGCCCGTGCCGTGTGGCCCCTGCATGCCCGTGCTGTGTGGCCCTGCGTGCCCACACCGTGTGGCCCTGCGTGCCCGTGCCTGTGGGCCCACAGGCGTCCCCATGCTCCCTGTTGTTGCGTGGGTGCGCTCACACCTTGGTACTCGCCTGCCTTGAAACGCGTCGAGTCTGGGACCCGACGCATCTGGACGTGAAAATTTTGTCCCGTACTTGTCGTTTGCTCGGTATTTGTTGCGCCTCCTGGAACCCGTCAGTGACGAGTACCGAGGCACCCCCGGACACGGCGGGCTGCTGCGAGGCCCCGGCAGCCTGAATAGTAAGTGCAGATTCACTCGTAGGCCTCCAGGAAGCCGCTAAGTGACAGTGACAGCTGGTCTGTGCAAGGGCACCGCTGTGTGTTTGGAACCAGAGGCTAACGGCCATCGGCCGGGCTTGGGTGGGCGCTTGTCCGAGGGTTGGCTTCGGCTCTTCGATCTGGCTCCTTGCAGAGGAGCGGCCGGAGTGTGAGGGACGGAGGCTCTCGGACACCGGCCCGGCCGGCCTGGGGTTTGGGCAATTGAGCAAAGGAGCGTCGGTCATTTATTCCTGCGTGCTCAAGCCCTGTGTTACGGTGATGGCTGGCGACAGGAGGAATGACCTTGCCTGCCGTTAAAGGGCATTGTCACATCAGCAGATGGGGGCTGGAGGGGCCGAGTGGCGAGGGTGTGTCTCAGCCCCTCAGGGTCCCCTCAGGGTGACCACCTACCCCTGGTCACCTGAGCCTGTTGGGGACAGTGCAGAGAGCAGATGGCTAGGCCACGGAGCAGGAGGCAGAGGCTCAAGACGCCCCCGTTTCCCCATGGGATTTCTGGGTGATTTGGGGGTTCGCCACCCTGGGCCTCTTGTTTTCTTACCTGCAAAACAGGACGGATCCCCGCACCCTGCCCGGTTCACAGGCTGCCTGGGGGGCCCAGATGGGCTACCGACAGCGGAAACACGTTCTGAACTGTGACGTGCAGGGCACGTGCTGGGGACAGTTGTCAGGTCGCTAGGGGGAGGAATGCCCGAACGTGAAGTACCTGTTCAGATGCACCAAGCACAAAAGCAGCCATGGCCCCCGTGGACAGCGGGCTGGACCCCGCAGGGTGGCACCCTGTGAAAGGGTGCTTTCTGTGGCTCCTGGCCAACCGGGACAGCAGCGTTTGTAGAGTTTGCTGCCCTCGAGTGCAGTGGCCCTGGGTCCATGCATTTCCTCCTCCTCCTCCCGAGGAAGGAAACCAAATGGGTGAAGGCCCTGGGGAGGCCACAGGTGAGGACTTGCATGGTTGCCTCTCAGCTAGAGAAGCTCGGAGCACGCCTTCCAGGGGATGGGCTAGCCAGGCCCCAAGGCCCTTGGAGAGTGTCCAGACCTGCTCCCTGGTGTGACAAATGGGGAAACTGAGGCCCTGCACTCACACTGAGTGCCGTCTTTCTATCCTGGTGCTCGTGTCGAGCCTGTGCGGAGGCTGCGGGGTCGTCCCGCACGTGGGAGGGGCGACTGGGCCTTGGACGAGCCTCAGACCGGTCATTCCCACCCAGGAAATCAGCTTGTGAAATTGCTCGGCCGCGTGTGCCCGAGCCGAGCTCAGACAAAGAACTTCCCCGGCGAAGCCCCTGAGCGGAACCGTGCCGTGGACAGAGGCAGCTGGAGTCCCTGCGACGATCTCTGTGTGGCGGGGATCGGGTGGGGTGGCTTTTAACCTGGGTATAAACGCCTCTCCTGTCCAAAGGCAATGAGTTCCCATTGGACCGAACCCTCACCGATGGCCAAAACCCTCTCAGCATTCCAGTCAGGGCATGGTGACGCTCCCGTGAAATACGTTTCATCACGCGCCTACTTGAATGTCACTAGGCCGTGCATTGAGGGGTCAGCACGTGGCCTGTACTCTCCTTCACCCATTGTCCTCAGATGATCCTCGGACAGTATGGATGTACTGGGGTGCACTTGATTCCAAAATACGTTTGAGGTATTTTGATTTTGCAGGATTTCCCCTATCCTGTTGGAAGTGTGTGTGTGCGCGCGCGCGCGTGTGTGTGTGTGTGTGTGTGTGTGTGTGTGTGTGAGCTGCAGGGGTGTGTGTACACGTGCATGCATGTGTGTACACGTGCATGCATGTGTGTGTGAGCTTAAGCCCCCTGAAACATCAGCACAGTGACCGTGCGGTCATCGCTCGGGGACACAGCAGCACCGCTGACGCTTGGGAAGCGGTCATTCTCGTGTCTGGACGCTGACTTACTGGACTTTCCTAGTCAACGAGCTACAGACTGACGCTTTTTAATTAACGTGTTTACTTTTCAACTCCCTATTTCTAACTTACCAAAGCGTTTTTGTTTGTTTGTTTGTTTTCTTTAAATTAGCGTCCCTCTTACCCGAGGCCCTGGTCCCATTCCTGTCCTCGGGAAAGAAGCCTCTGGCCGTGAGGGTGGCCAGGCCTGCGGGGCTGGGCTGGGGACACGGGGGTCGAGGACAAAGATGGTTGGCATTCGTGTGGCTGCCATCGGACCTGACACTGCCATGCGCTGGGCCCTTGATACCAGAGAGCTCGTGGCCTGCAGACACGCTGAGGTCTATGTCACTGTGGGTGCGGAAGCCGGGGCGGTGACGTGAGCGCCCCACACCCAGGGGCGGTCACTCTGTAGCATCTCGGGCGCAGCGGCACAGCCTCGTACGGCGTCTGCTCCACCTCTACTTGGTTGCGATTTGATGGCTTTTTTAATGGCAGAAGGAGGAAAAAAGGGAACCAGAGGAGAGGAAATGGGTGGGAACGGGGGAGGGGAGGGAGGGACAGGAGGAGCCTGGCTCTGTGCAGTCAGCAGCAGGTCTGAGAGCGGTCAGCCTGGGGGACAGAGGCCACTGGGGACATTTCTGGGGTTCCCACACACCCTGGCCCGCTCGTCCCGCCATCACTGGCCCCCACGCCTCCCTCTCAGAGCCCGTGTCCTCCTGCAGGGTGGGGTGCAAGGCCATCTCGCTTGCTCTCGGGCCCTAAGCTATTGGTGAGGCCGCGTGGACTGGCCGAGCGGGGACCTGCATGGGACGGAGGCCCCGGGGGAGGGAAGCCGGGCCCAGCTTGCCGACAGCGTCCAGGGAATCGAAGAGAAGGAACGAGTGTGTCCCCTGGCTTCCCCGGGGGCTGGCCGTCCAGGTGCCGGCACTGGGCGTGCACGTCACCTGCCATCCTGTTCCGTTTGTGAGCAGACGTGGCCCGTCAGACGGCCGAGAGTGTCATGCTGGCCCAGCTGCCCACTGACGGGGGCTGCCCACGCCTGCACCCTACCTCAGAGCTGACCCCCAACACCCGTCAGTAAAGGGCACCCTGCGTGACACCTGTCACGTGCTATGTCTTTGGCCCCTGGTTCAAGACAGCAATCAGTCACGTCTCGTGTGTCTCTCTAGGGCTCCTGTGTAGTGGGGTTGAGGTCTTGGGGTCCTCTCCTAGGACGGAAGGAAAGGGGAGGCAGGCTCTGTATCCTGGCTCTCATCGGGGTGCCGCCCACACAGGTTCCCGAGGGACAGGGGCCGGGGCGTCAGCCTTTCCCGCAAGAGGGCTCCTGTGCCGGGGCGGTCCAGGCTCGGAACGGGCTGCCTCCGTTTCCCTGGTTCCCCGAGTGGCTCCGTCCCCCAGACGCCCTGCACAGCGTCCTCCAGGGCAGCTCGAGGTCAGCCCCTGTCCGCTGATGACTGGAAACCGGAACGCCCCGGGAAGTCCGGGCATCCGCGCGTGATCTCCCGGGCTCCTGAGCCCTCGGAGGGCGGGGTGGCCGCCATTTGCCCACTTTACAGATCAGGAAACTGAGGCTCTGAGCCGTTAGGGATGCAGGCTGCACGTGATACACAGGGCGGGACTCCTGGGCTTCCCTCCCCCTTCTCTGGAGACGCGGCCGTGTGTCCCCCCAGCCTGCCGTCTGGGGTCGCGTGAGGTCCCCACACTGCGTGGCCCGAGCACCCGGGGCGGGGCTTCCACACCCCACGGGGCCCTTCGGCTGAAGCCACTTAGCCGCCCTTCCAAGTGTGACGGGCCATGTGGGGCCCTGTGGGGACGCGGCTCCCTCACTTGGACACAGCCCTGGCCCTCGGGGCTAGACAATGGCAGTGCTGTCAGAGCTCCAAACGGCCCTCGGCCCGGTTGTCCTTGGCACTTGTTGAGTGACGGCCAGGAGTCACAGCTGATGTTCGGCCAGACACGCCAGGGTTTCGCTGCCTGGGGACAGCTGGCCATTGTCCGGGCAATAGGCGAGCCCACGCTGGAGGGCCCGTGCCCCCTCAGGGTGCTGCTTGTGCAGGCCCGTCGTTAACTCACCTCGGGGAGCAGAGAGGGCCGGAGCTTGGTGCTCACGCAGAGAAGCCCTGTCTCCCCCGGGAGGAGGAGAGACAGGAGGCCGTGGGGAGTCACAAAATGCCAGAACGCCTTTCACCTGTGGCCTTATCTTGTCAAGGTCCTGTAGCCCAGTCCCCAGTGTCCCAGCTCTCGGGCCTGATGTCAGTATTGTCCCTGGTGGTGCGCGAGGCAGGGTGCTCCAAAGGGCTGCGAGGTCCAAGCCCTCCGCAGGCTGCAGGTAAGGCGCCCGCCCCAGCCTGTCCTGGTGGCCGCGGTCTCCGTGGGGGTGGGTGGGGCCCGGGGGGGGTCCCTTCAATGGCTCCATGCATGGGGTCAGGGTTTTAGCACAGGATGCACAGGGAGGTCTTTACGGGCTGAATGGGATGCTGAGAACCGTCAGCATGCCCTTGTGGGAGGTATTCGGCAAGAGAGCATGTCAGCTGGGTGACAACCCCCGCACCCCCCAAAAAAGTCAGTAGAGCACATGGACACCCCACGACTCAGCCCCACACAGCAATCTCGTGAAAGGCTGGCTTGCTCTGTCCCACTGTGGTCATCTCCGGGTGGACAAGGCCCCCTCTTTACTGATCTTCATGCAGTGTGGCTGGTGGCACTACTCACTCCCACTTGGTGATTTGTGGGCGGCCAGCAGTGACATGGGCAGACAGAGGAAGGACCCCGGGGTCATACTGCCTGGGTTCAATGTCGGCCTCTGCCACCCGCTAACCCATAGCTTGCAAAAGGTGCGTGGTGACTCTGAGCCTCAGTCCTCCGATCTGTGAAGTGGGCTGCATGGGGACAGGCGGTGATGTCCGTGACACAGCCAGCCGGGCCTGATGCCGGGGGCGCGGGAGGACCGAGACCGTCTCTTACTTTGAAGTTAAACTTGGGAGGTAGAAACTGTGACCTTCAAAGTGCCAAGGGGCCGCAGGAAAAGCGTGGCCTGTCTCTCTGTGGGGGGGTGACTGGGATTTTCATGAGATGTCACCTCACACTCTGCTCTCGATTTTAAGGACTGTCACATGCAAAGACACACAGCCAGCCCACGTTCCTGTGGGGACCGTGACAGGCACTTGTACTGGCCACCTCTTCGTTTACTTCCCGTTTCTGAGCACACCTGGGACACGGACACCCAGAATAAATGGGGTGTCACCTTGACCAACTGATTTTCCCTTCCAGCCTCGAGGCGCCTGGATGGGGAGGACGGAGGTTTTGACCAGGAGAGCAGGAAGGTAATGGGCCGCAGGTCCGGTCTCGAACCAGCTCGTTCAGAATGAGGTGTGGCCACCTCTCCAGCGCGCGGCCCGCAGGCCCCTCCTCCTCGGTCCCACTCCTGCGAGGTCCCACGAGGCCCCCCAGCACGGGGACCGGGGTCGGAAGGTGGTTCCACCAGCTTCCCCTTATGGGTGGGACCAGCACAGCTACCACCAATGTCCCTGTCAGGGGCCCAGGCAACTTGGTGCTGTCACCGAGGTATCTCAAACGAGAGGAAATCCACCACGGTGTGTTCTCAGGGCCTCTGAGACTACCGTTCTAGAACAATCTCAGTGGGTGTCCTCTGTAAAGAAGCACAGAGTAAAGCTCTGAGGCCTCCCCACACCCCCCACCCCATCCCCGGTGCAGGCAGCTGCTCTGAGAGCAGCCCAAAGGGACGCGTGGGGGACAGGACTGCTCCTGTGACGCTATCACTATGGATGCACCCACCCCGCCCGGGCCCGTGCGTGAGGAGCCCCCCCGGGCCCGTGCGTGAGGAGCCCCCCCTGGCCTGTGCGTGAGGAGCCCCCCCTGGCCTGTGCGTGAGGGTCCCCCCCTGGGCCCGTGCGTGAGGAGCCCCCCCGGGCCCGTGCGTGAGGAGCCCCCCCGGGCCTGTGCGTGAGGGTCCCCCCCGGGCCCGTGCGTGAGGGTCCCCCCCTGGGCCCGTGTGTGAGGAGCCCCCACGGGCCTGTGTGTGAGGAAGGGGGATGAGTGTAGAAAGAGCCCATGGCTGGCTCAGCCGCCCTGCCCCTGCCCAGCCATTTGGGCTCCGAATCCCCCTGAGCCTCAGTTTCCTCATCTGTAAAATGGGGCGGGGCCACAGCAGATGACCTTGGAATTCACGTTCCTTTTCTTCTCTCAGCAGAAGACCAGCTGGCTGATCCTCAAGGAGGACGCAGACACCAGAACTAACTCTCCGGACCTGGACAGCCAGTCTTTGTCCCTCAGTGGCGGGGCCGATAGAGACCCTCCCCAGACGGGGCCAGGAGACGGCTTTTACTCACGTGAGTGGTTCTTTTGAGCAAGGAGCTACAAACGTGGCACAAAAAGGCCTCGTAGCCCAGGGGCCCCGCGACTGCGAGCCCACGCCCCCAGATCGAAGCCGTGCCCGTTCAAACGCGCGGGAGCAAACCAGCCGTAGGAGGACGCGCCGGGCAGGGGGCTGACCTGATCGCCACGGACTGGCGTTCCTTCGTTGGTGGCTGCTCCCGGGCTGTGCCCGTGTGTCCCCCAGAGCTGGCCAGAGGGCAGCGAGCCCCGTCGGGGAGGAGGGCCCCTGTGCTGCCAGGAGGTGGAGGGCCTGTTTCCCTCCAGAGCAGACGCGAGCACGGTCCAGGGGCGAGTCCAGACTCGGAGTCCGTGATGGCGTTGTCCTGTCTCCTGTGCCTGTCCCGAGCAGGGGACCGGGAGCTGGGGCTTTCCGTCCTCAGGGAATCGGGAGACAGAGGTGATGTCTGCCTGACTCTGAGCGGGGCGGGAGGCCTGACTTAGGAGCGGGTGGAACTCCAGGTAATGGTCCTTGTTTCTGGGGGCTGTCAATTACAGGGGGGCTGTCAATTACAGGGGGGCCGCAGGCTGTAGCCGAAGGCTCCCGGGTGGCCCAGCTGCGGTCCCCGGGCCCCAGCAGGCGTGGGCTGGCCTGTGGGCGGGCCGGAGGCCAGGAGGGGATGCGTGCAGGTGTGAGGGTGCTCTGCTGGGACACAGACCCACATTCACGTCCCCACTCAGCACGGCTGCGTGACCGTGGGCGTCGGGCCCCTCGTGGGGCCCTGGGTGCAGCCATCTGCCTGGCCAGGCTGTTAGAGACCCAAAGCAGGGACACGTGTGCTCTGCCAGCCCACAGCACGTGCTCAGCAAACACCGTTGCTCGTCATCCCCATCCTCACGCGTGTCTGTTGTCAGCTGTGTCACAAACGAAAGGTGCAGGTGTGGCCACGTCACTGAGGAAAGCAAAGAAGCTTGGGAAGTGTCGTTGTTAAACAAGAATGCTAAACCAAAGAAAGGCTGTCGTCTTCGGTGTGATCCTTGTGAGCAGGTGTCTGTGTGCGCCCCACGCCTCTGTCCCTCCTAGGGTGCAGCTCTCTAAATGTTGGGGTCTCAGGGCTGGCACACAGGACTGATGTCCCATGGGAAGGTCACACCCAAAACGTCCCCCGGAGGGACTCGTCCAAGGCAGCGGTGTGCTCCTCCCGGGGCGCGTCTGGAAGGGGTGTGGCAGGCTCCCCATGCCCCCAGCAGGCAGGATGAGGGGCGCAGGGCTGGTCACAGGGGAGCCAGGGGGCAGGCTCCTGACCAGGCATTAATGGCCAGTCTTCCAGCCCCTCTGCTGCCAGGACCCAGGGCCCAGGTGGGGCTGGACTTGCAGGTGGCCCCCGGTCACCAGCGTGGAACGCCTGCTTTGTGCTCCCTTTTGCCTGATGGGAGCCCCTGTCCCACCAGCTCAATAGCACCTCACAGCCCTCCCACCGCTGGGGAATCAAGGCACAGCCCCCAGGCCCAGTGTGCCCAAGGAGTTGTCGGGGCATCTGGGTGGTCTCTTCTGGTTTTTGGTCCTTCCCCTGCTGGCTGGGGGGTGGCCTTCCTCTACAAGGCTGGTGGCATGCCCATCACTTCCCCGGACTCTCCTCAGGGGAGGCCAGCAGCTGTCTCCAGGGGTTCCCACTTAGGTTTGTGGCCCAGACTGAGGAAACAGGGGGCACCCTGTGGGGGCAGCCACCCCTGGGGACGTCCCTGTCTCTCTGATGTGATATGTGGCCTATGTGTATCACCTTCACCTCTGGGCACTGCTTCCTTGTCTGCAAATGCCAGAACAAGGTACCCTGGGGTTGCTCTAGGTGTCCCGCAGGTAGCTGACCCTGCGAGGCCCCGAGGCTGTGCCCGCTGTTCCCGTTGGCCAGTCATGCACCTGAAAGGGCTCGCTTGTCAACCCCGCCCCTTCCTGGTGCCTCCCGGTCACAAGCTGGGAGCCCCTGGCAACCAGAGACAGAACGCGGCCACTGCCACCCAGGGCGCACCTGGCCTGCGGAGGTCCATCGCGTGCTGCAACTCCTGACCTCACTGTGTGTGTGTGTGTGTCCGTGTGTGTGTCCCTTCTCTGCACTGGCATTTGCTTCTGGCGACTGCGATCATGATTCTGTCATCTCTTCCCTTTCCACTGGGGTCCTGATGGCAGGCCCTCTTAGCGGGAAGCCCACCATGTCTGATCATGGCAGCAGTGCCTTTGTTTCTGTCCTGATGACACTGCCTTGTCATCGGGCATGCCTTGCTCTTAGCTGGCCTCTTGTGAAATCCAAGCAGGAAGGGAGCCCTCAGTAGAGGGTTTCCCACCTCTTTTCTCTGGGCTCCTTTGAGCTCCCAAGCTTGGGTCCTTCGACACCAGTTCCACTTGTGAACAGTTGTTACTACACGAAGTGTTTGTGCACAACGAGGCACACCCGCCTGCATGCCTGGGGCATCCACCCGTAGTGCCCAAGGAAGGTAGGACTGTGACACTCAACACAGCGGGCTCCCAATAAGTGTCTGTTGAATTGAGATGCATTGAATTCAACGGGTATTTATTGAGCCCCCGCTCTGTGCCAGACGCTGTGCGGGTGCCGGGGGGGAGACGGAGAAGACCAGCGGCCCCGCCCTTATGGGCAGAGACGCCACTGCCCACCTGAGGTCCTCTGTGAGCTCCTGGAGTCACACGTCATGTCACTAATGACACCATCAGCGTTCAGTCATGCATCTATCCCTCCACCGAACATTTATTGAGCATTTAATATGTGTTGGAAGTGGTGCTAGGCAGCACACAGGCTGTGGTGAATATGGCCCAGTCCCCGTCCCCCAGCAGGGAAGCAGTTGAACAGCAGCGACAAACCAGTGTGACATCCCTCCCCTCTATGGCGGTGGTTCTCAGCCAGCACTGCTGCCCCTCCAAAGAGGGCCTCAGGGTGACATACATACTTTACGATAGACCACTGTATACTTCACCCAGGACGTTCTCTGGGCTGGGCTGGTAGTAGGTTGTACTATGGATGAGCCTGATTTCTGCACAGGACAGGGACAGTGTGGAATTTCTGTTATAAGAAGAGGGTCTTGAGCCTTATCGGATGAGGCTCACTGCCCCCAGAGGAACACAGGTGAGGCAGGCCCTGTCCCCTGGCCTGGACCCTGTGGACGGTCCTGCTGCTGCTGCGCCGGGTTCCACGTTCCTAACCTGTCAGGTCCTGTCCTCTCTTTTTGAGGCTCCCACATCACCACCTCTGGGTGGTGAGAGGTGTGTCTGCATCAGACAAAGCCCTGGTCACCAGAGGACTCGGTGACCCCTAGAAAGGAAGCTTCACTTAAAGATCAGGGCACAGATCATGTTGGCTCAGATGGGTGGTCCCAGTGTGGGCCACTGTGCCCCACCCCTGCCTGTGCCTCTGGCCTTCATGTCACATTATGTCTGTTTCTCCCCACGTTCAAGGGGACGTGCTTATCTTTGCTTGTTGCTCACGCCTGCCCAGAACCTGATGTGGGGCCAGGATGGGGACTGCCTCCCCGGGTCCCTCCTAGTACCCAGCGGGTATGAGGGTGATGTGACAGCACCTCCGACTCCATTCTTCTTCCCCTGCCAGCAGGAGGAAAGTGGTTTGAGGTGTGGTCAGAAATGTCCTTTGTGCTGTCCCCTGTTATTCCTCTGGGTTTTTAAAAGGAGAAGAAATTCCTTTCACTTTTCTTAGTCCACAGTTGAAAGAGAGAGGAACCTGATTTGCTCTCTGCCAATCTCATGAGAATATCAGGCCAGTGGGCAACATGCCTGCTTTGCGCATCGTGACCTGAGGCCCCCAACGATGGAATCTGTCAGAACTAGAAGGACATCTGTGTCACGTCCTCCTTTTATGACAGGCCAGACAAAGCCCAGTGCAAGGGCATGACCTGCCCAATTTTCAGTGACAGATTCCCACCCTGTCCAGGGCTGGGGTGGAGCAGAGGCCAAAACAGACAGCATCCTGCCCGGAAGAGCTGACCTTGTCCCAGGTCCAGCACAGCTGCCTTCTCCCTGTCTCTCTCTAATACACACACAGCACAGGAGAGACTTTTCAAACCAGGTGCTCTCAACCCTGGCTGCACGTGGGATCACTGGGACCTCTAAAACCCGCTTATGGCTGGTCCCATCCCAAGGGAGGCCCATTTTCACGTGTCTCGATAGTAACCTGGGGATGAGATAGTGGAGACTCCTCCCTCCCTGCTCTTCCCCACTAAGTACAACTAAAACACCCGAGACAATGCAGCAGAAGACAACAGAACTCTGGAGGGTAGAAGAGGAAGGTGGACTGGCTGGGGGACTTGTGCCAAAACACAGGACGCCATGTCCCCCAACTCCCATGCAGTGGCACAAGGTGAACGGGTGGATGTTTTCCTACCCTCTCCTTCCATGATTGGTGTCTCCCACTGCACCTGGGCCTGCAAAACAAGCAGAGCAGTGCATTTTACCTTCTTGGGCAGAGAGCACCCCAACACCCATGGGCTCAGCAGACCAGAGGACAAGCATGCTGAAAAATAAATTGTCTTGAGAACCACAGCTTATAACGGGTCCTATGTGTTAAACCTAAACAGAAGACACACAAAATAAAACAGAAGGCTTAACTAGCATTCAGAATCTCCCAACACAGTATCCAAAATGTCCAAGAATGACAGAGAGGTAATCCTCACACACCGAGAATGACGAAGGTGAACTATTTGAACAAGAAAAGACAACAGATACAGCACTGAGAAGATTCAGACATCGGAGTTAAAAATTGAAGCGTCTTTAAGGCAGCCATTACAAAAATGCTTTAACACACAATTACAAATACACTTGAAACAACTAGGGGGAAAGAGTAAATCTCACCAAAGAAATATTAAAAAGAATCAAATGGAAATCATGGATCTGAAAATCAAAACACAATAAAAAAATTCACTGGGTGGGTTTGATAATAGAACAGAGAGTATCACAGAGGAGAGAATTAGTGAACCTGAGCAGCAGAGAGAAGAGAGCAGGAAAACAAACAAACAAACAAACAAAGAACAGTGCCCCAGAGCCTGTGGGACAGGTTTGTACCATGGGCATCCCAGAAGGAGGGAAGAAAGACGATGAGTCTGAAGAAACATTCTGAGCAGCCATGGCTCAGAACTTAACCCAATTTGGTGAAAGACATAAACCTACAGATTTAAGAAACTGAGTGACTCTTAGTGGCGTAAATCCAAAGTAATCCACTCCAAATCACATCATAAATTCAATTTCTGAAATCTAAAAACAAAGGAAAAAGGAAATTCTTGAAAGCAGAAGACAGACTCTCTATAGGAGAGCACCGATTTGACTGACAGCCTATTCCTCATCAGTAACCATGGAGACCAGAAGGAAGTGGCACCTGTTTTTCACGTGCTCACAGAAAACTGCTGTGATTGCAAATTCTGTATTGGGCGAAAATATCCTCCAGGAATGAATGGAAAGTAAGAACATTCCCAGACAAAGGAAATGAAGAGAATTTTTTTTTTTAGTAGCAGACATATTTAGCTAAAGAATGTTCTCCAAACAGAAAGGAAATGGTAATAGAAGAAGGCTTGGAACTTCAGAAGAGACGAACATCGAATAGGTAAAAATAGGGGCGAATATAACAGGCACATCTTCTCTTCTTGAGTTTCTTAAATTGTATTTGATAGTTGGAGCATAAATGACAATATCATTTGACATGGGTGTGCTCCAGGTGGATAGAAGATGATTGTAGTTAAAAAGTCATGAGCATAAAGGGACCTGCATGGAAGTAAGGTGGTTTCTATACTTCCTGTGAGGTGGTAATATGCTGAGCCTGGAGCACAAGGGCTTTAAAAGCCATCCAGGTGACCGCAAGGCATCCAGGTGGAGAAGGAGAGCATAGAGGTGAGGGCACGACTGTTGTTGAGACCCTTGGGCAGCGGTCTCCCGGCCTCAGTGTGCATCAGAATGCCCTGGAGGACTTATGAGAACACAGATCACATGACCTCAGCCCCGGAATTCTGATGTTGTAGGTCTGGGTGGGGCCTGAGAATTTGCTCAAGTTCCCAGCTGAAACGGGTGCTGCCGCCCCAGGAATCCCACTTTGGGAACCACTGCTCTCGCATCTTTGGCTGAGAAGTTGCTCCTTTGTCTCAACCCAAGGTCCCTCAGACCCCAACCCAACAGCCCCATATTCCCAGAGTGCACCTGGCTCTGTGCGAATCAGGAAGCAGGTATGACCTGGTGGGACCCCAGGACGGTAAGGCAGGAGACCCCGTCTTGCGTCCCAGGGCTGCATGACCGCGAGCAGGGCTTGGTTCCCCTTCTGTGGGAATGGAGAGAACGAGCTTGGTCATTTCTCTGGAGGACCCTTGGGAGGGGCTGGGAGGAATGAGGGCTGGCCCAGCAGCTGCAGCCCCCAGTACCTCTCCCATGTCCACCTTCCAGCCCCGCAGTCACCTGTTGCGTGCTTGTATGTCGGCGTACACGTGAGATTTCATGTGAAATCTTAAACTGCTAAAAGAAGTTTAAGAACCCTGACCTTGCTGTTGTAAAAGGCCCTTCCTGACCCACATCTGGAACCTTCCCCTGGCCACCAGGGGCAAACAAGTCCCCAAGGCAGGTCCCCTGGCTGACGTATTTCCTCCAGACGTGGCCTGTACAGAGTTTCTTCTCTGTCCTCACTGAGTTGGTGAAATGAAAGGGTGGGTGGGCTTTGTGCAGCACCCACCTTATGAGCACCAAGGGACGTCACCCGCCATCCCCTCGGGGTCCCCAGGGGCAACGCGGCAGCTCCCTGGCACGGGCGCCGGCATTTAGCCCGGTGTGTCGTGGCCTGAGCTGCTGGGTGCTGGTCTGGGACCAGGGGTGGGGACCCCCAGACGAAGCAGTGGCTTGGAGCAGGGGGCTCTGCTCTTTATAAGAAGGACAGAGTCTGGGACAGGCCTCCTGCAAGTGCTTCCTGGGGGCGCGGGGGGGACCCTGCTCTGGGGAACCAGGCTCAGTCACACATCCCCCCGTGTAGCACCGGTCCCTTGCTCACCTCTGAGCCAGGGGGACCCTGCGGAGGGCCTGCGCTCTGCTCGCCCTGGGCCTGGCGCTGACGGGGTCGATGGGCAGATCCCGCAGCCCCGGGGCCAGCCAGGGCATGAGCACTGAGGTCGGTCAGGGGGGCTTTCCACGGGCATCCAGGACCCGTGCCTCACACCTGCCCTCCTACATTTTGGGAGAAGCTAGGAATTAGGGTGTAAATGTGAACCTCTCCAGTTGCAAACAGTTCAGGATTTTTAAATAAATAAACTGGTCCCCCTTTTGTCGGGGGCGGGCCTCCCTTTGCCACTGGCACAGGATGGACATGAGTGACCCCTGACCCCCAGCTATCAGGGGACACAGGTGCCCGCCAGGTTGAGGTCGGGCTCCGAGGTGTTCCTGGTGTCAGGGACTGGCTCTGGGACACCACTCCGTCCCTGACTTCCTCCTCAGTCCCTGAGGACAGAGGTCACGCCTGAGGCAGGTGTGCTCTTCGGGGGCCGTCCCCTGTCACCTGCCCAGCCCTCCCCAGGTGCCGGGCCGGGCCTGCCGCGTGTGTGACAGGGCTGTGCTCTGTCTGTTTCAGGATTCCCCTATTCCAAATCTGACCCTCTTCCAGGACTCGGAAAGAATGGCTTGGACCACCGGGTAGGTACCGCTCCCCTGCCCCGCACGCACGCACTAACCTGGCCGCATGGCTTCTCCAGTACGCAGCCCGGAGGAACAGGGGCCCCGGGGACCCCGCTCGCCCGCCGGCCTCTGCCTGCTGTCCAGCCGGGGGCCACACTGCTGCTTCTTCGGACCAGGCCCGACAGAGCCGGGCAGCCTGCCTCCGTCCCCTCGGCCCCCGGACCCCAGGGAGGACTCGGTGTGCAAGGGCAGGGGGATGGGCCTCCCGCTATGGAGGAGCAGACCCACAGCCCTCCTCTGTGACCTTAAAATGTGAGCCCAGGATCCACTCCCCTTCCCGCCATCACGAAGGGTGTCCTTGTCACCTGTGATTATCACCACCACCATTATCCCCACTAATGGTGCCTGAGCGCCTGTGATGTCACGGAGTCCACACAGAGGGGTTGGTTTCTCTGGCTGCCCCAGCTGAAGGCTGGTTGGATCTCTAGCCCCCAACCCCGGTTTTCCCGATCTTGGGGCAGCCGAATGGGAGCCCCGGTAGTCTGGTGCCCCCCACAGAGGGGCGAGACCCTGACAAAGACCCGCCCATTTCCAGCCGTCTTCCCACAGCTTCGCTAGGTCTCCAGTGAGGGCCCGTCAGGTGGGCGGGCATGGGGGTCCCAGAAGCCCCCCCACCACACACACACAGCCCCAGGGGACTTGTCATCGCCCAGCAGCCTCTTCCCACTAAGAAAGTGTGTCCCCAACCCGAGGCAACTCACCCTCAAGAGAAGCCCCACCTGCTGCCCAGCAGCGGTGTCAGCAGTAAGTGTGTGATGCAGGGGACAGCCTCCAGTTGGCCCTGGGGGGACCTCGTAGTCCTGTCCATGTCACCAGAGCCACAGGTGTCCTCTTGGTTTCTCCGCCGTCCCCGGGCTCTGTGGGGCCTGCTGCCGCGTCTGTCCGGGGCCCGGGCACCTCTGCATGGTGGGGCCCCATGACCCCACCTGCCTCACTAACTGCCCCTCCCGCTGGCCGAGCGGAGCCGCACAGGCTGCATGCCTCAGTTTCCTTCAGCGGGTTTCTGCACCTTTCGTGTTCCACGTGGAACATGGCGGGATCAGAGAGCAGGACTGATGTCCGCAGGATGCCCAAGGCCCCCGAAAACTCAGTGTTGGGTCCTGAGGGCAGTGGGAAATGATCCAGAAGGTTCTCTGCTCATGGCCGTTCTCTGACTGAGGACCGAGCCGAGACGGAAGCCGAGCTGCCCCTCTGCACACACCTGGGGGGTCTTAAAGGTGGGGTTCCTGGGCACGTGAAGGCTCTTCACTGTTCACGTTGCTAATGTGGGGGATCAGTGACTAGTTCTGGTGACTTTGCTTTGGGATCTCGCCCTCGCCCCACTAACGTGCTCTCCTGTTTTGTTCTGCTCCTGCTGAGACTCTCATGTCATTCTGTGCCTATGTCTCATGGGAAGGCCAGACGATGGGTCTTTCAAAGGGCCAGCCTTTTATAGCCCAGCCGTGCTCGGCGGCTGGGCCACCTCCCTTCACCCTGGGCGTCCCCAGTGAGTGCTTGTCCCCCGATCAGCGTCTACGGCCAGCCGTGCGCCCACGTCGCTTGTTAGGGAGTTTCTGGGTTTGCGTTTATTTCCAGGAAGCCTTCTTGGTGGCCTAAAGTAAAAACACAGATGGAGCGTGACCGAAAACTCACTGGCGCCAGGTCACAAGGGCGGAGAGGAGGGGACTCGGGAGGAGGTGGCACAGAAACAAACGAAGGAGCATTGCAGGAGGTGTGGCTCGGCGCTTCCTCGTGGGCGGGCACGGAGGCCAGCGGACCAGCCGGGTAGTCCTCGTGGTCCGGCGGAGAGCAGGAAGTCAGTTCACGAGACGCGGTTTCCCTGCTCTGAGAGGGGTTTGCCGTAAGGGGCCAGCGCCGTGTGTCCCAGAGCTGGCCAGATGCCCGGACACCCGGCCTGTCTGCGGCAGGTCCGCACAGTCCCCGCATCGAATGAGGAGGCCGGTAGCCACGGGCTGCAGGCTTCCCTGGGGACAAGGCAGCATTGATCCCGGCATGTGCCCCCCTGGCCTGTTCCTCAGAGAGTGACCCCCCACCCCGGAAGAGTCCCATCCTGAGAAACCCCGATGCCGAGTACGACCAGACTGAACCATCCCGCTGCAACACAGAGACCGTCAGCTTAGCGTCAGCAGCCTAAAGAGAGGACACGAGTCCCCGGTGACACAGCTTACATGGCAGGTGTAGCACTCATGAACGTGAATGCTCCAGGCCTGACCAAGTACAAGTACATGGGTTGCTATGGCAACAAGTGTGGCCGGCAATTTGATTGTGACTCTTGAAATCACACCTACGGGTCTCGTGGAAAAGTAAGGTCAAGTGCACGGAGCCACTGAACGGTGCCAGCGGCCGAGCTCATCCGCAGGTATGTGAGGGAGGCCTGTATCTTTTGAATCAGGTTTGCACGTGTCCACAAAACACACACAAAAATGCACATGGATGTGACCACGAAGAAAACCTGAGCAAACCGAAGAAGGCCGCCGTTGTGCACCTCCAACGCTGGAGCGAGCGTGAACAGTAGCATCCGACAGCCGCGAGTTCAAATCCCAGCTCCGCCGCTGACGGGGTTCGTGTTCGGGCGAAGTTATGCCAATGTCCTGCATCTCTGTTTCCTAGTCGTTAGAAAACAATTATCCTGAGCTTTTAAGACCATTGTGGGGATCAATAACACTGGGGCTGTGACCCCGTCTCAAAGCTCTTGTCACGTGGTTCCCACGTGAGTGATTATCATGAAAGCAAGACCCTGCTCCTTCTTGCCTCAAGGTCAGTGCCCTCGGAGTAAAGCAGCACAATGCGACCTGAGGTCTAGCAAGAAGAGCACTTGGCCAGTGGCGAAGGGCCACAATCCCAACTCCTGCTATTAGCAATTCTAGAATAATTTCTTGAAAAGTAAACACGGGAGTGAAGTGTTTGACAGTTCCGTGTTTTCGCTGTGTGACCTTGGGCACATTGCTTAACATCTCTGAGCCTCATCCATAAAATGGTGATAATCATGCCCACCTCCTAGGGTTGCAGAGGAGACGAGCACAAGCGTCTGCAGAGCCGCTGGCTCAGAATGCCAACCAAGTAGGAGAGGTCAGTAATTTGTTGCTTTCACATTCTCTGGTCCTCTACTGAGGGCGGCCGGGGACATCCGACAGCGCGGTGCCTGTGGGCGCGGCCTCTGTGCGCTTCCCCGGCCGCTATGCTGCCCTGCCCGCCCAGCACACAACAGCAACCCAGGCTCCCTTGCACCAGGAGGTCTCGAGATCGCAGCCCCACGTGGGGCCTAGAAGACCTGGAGCCTGCACCCCCTCCCCCAGATGACGTCCCACCTGGACGGCTCCATCATGTCCAGAGGCTGGCTGACCAGTGCACGCTGCTTTTGCCACTAGGAAGTGGGTTTGCAGCTGCCCCAGGTGGCGCTGGTGGCCCGGGAGTCTGGACGGCCTGTGAGGCAGAGCGGTGGGCACTAGGGGGCGGCATTTCTCTACCACAGCACGGACAGGGGGCGGGGGCAGGTGCTGGCAGGTCAGTGTCGCCTGTGCGAACGCGGGACTCCCTGACCAGACAAGTGTACCTGCGGTGCTCCTCCGTGTCCGGGGAGGAGGCCTCACAGTGTGTTCTTGGGACCGGAGAATTGATCTGTGCTGCGGAGGAGGTGAAAGGTCACGGAGGGTCACAGGGGCACCGGGCTGGGGGGGCAAGGCCAGCGAGGCGGGGGTCAGGTGCATGAAGTTTGAGCGCGGTGCTTCTTAGCGTCCAGATGAATGCAGAAGAAACCCGTGATGAGCCCGGTGTCAGACGTGCAGACCGGACCGGCTCTGACCCTGCACTTAACGTGCTTCCCCCACACGGCCTCAGTTTCCCTTGTTCGGGACAGACGTTGGCCAGCTGCTGCTTGGGGACTTCCCTGCCCCACACCCTCTGGGATGTGACGCACTCCCCACCCACCGCCTCTTGCCGCGGGTTAGTGCCAAAGGCCCGTGTTTCCGTCACACAATCTGGGGTGAACATGTCGGCTCCCCTTTGCCTGCAGCACTCCCTCCTTTGAATTTGAACCCCTGCACCCAATTCCGGGAGTGCTGACCAGGAGCCCTGACCCCGTGTCGGACCTGTAGCAGGTACTGGGGACACGGGCAGGAATAAAACATTTTCTTTAAGGGCTCAGTCCACCGTGGGCAGGGGACACACGGCCACCCCAGAGCTTGGCTTCCGGCGGGAATGCCCAGGTGCAGGACTGGACCAGTGGGGGGCTGGACAAGCCCCTGCAGGGCTCAGCACGTGCTTGCCGGCGGGGGCGGCTCCTGGAGGTTTGCAGGGTGGCACTGGCAGGCAGACAGAAGGGAAGAAGGCTTCTAGACTTGAGTGGTTGTGATGCTCTAAACTGCCAAAGCTTGCTGGTGACGCTACAGGCAGGTGAGGGAGGCACCTGAGACAGGTGGTGGGGCTCTCTGGTCCACGTCCCCTCAATGTGTCACCGTCTGAGTACCAGCAGTCCCAGCCACTCTGTGTGGAGTGCTCCCGACACGCCAGGCTGGACAGACACGAGCCACTGCGCTCCTGGGGACGGCAGGGTCTGCAGGGGAGCAGGGGACTACGCTGGGGCACTGTACTGACTGAGCCACCCGCCAGCGTCCCTGCCGGCCGCAGGTCCCAGGGCCCAGGCCCGCGGGGGCCATCTCTCAAGGTGGTTCGGTAGGAGTTGCATGGACACGCGGGGTCCGCAGGGGCCTGGGAAGCAGCAGGCGACATTTGAGCCAACCGGCCAGGCGTGAGGACAGCATGCCCCTTCTGGAGCCGGCATCCCGAGGCCCGGAGGTCCCACAGCCTCCCCCAGGTGGCGGGGACCCTGGCATGCCGCCTGCGCCCTGCAGCCTGCCTCCTGCCGCCTCTCTCTTTCTCTTCCAGAACGCCAATCTGGGCCCTTGTGGAGCAGACCCGGATGCCAGCTGGGGCACGCGAGGTACAGGCAGCGGGGACCCCCGTGGTCTCTGGCTGGGCCAGGGTCACTGACATGGTCCTACAGTCTCATTTGGGAGCCCCCCGTCCCCCAGGGCCGCTGGCACCGGCTCCAAGGTCGAGGGCGGTGGTGCTCCCTCGCCGCCTCTCCCGGTCAGGGGCCAGTTTACCTCCGCGCGAGCGTTCCCTGCGGCCCTCCCTCTCTCCATCAGCCCCGTCCACACCTGTTTGTCACCGCGGCCACTTGGGGAGAGAGACCCGTATGGGAATAACTGTCCCATGCCAGGGCACAGGCCAGCCCCACCTCCGCTGTAAACTTGGTGCCGGCTCTGAGCCGGGTAAAGCTGGGGCAGCTCCTCCCAGCCCGCTCCGCGTGCGGACGTCAACCAGGAGGGTGCCTGCTGGGGGCTTGGCGGTGACCCTGGTCACGTGGCGGGTGCCTACCTGAGGGCTCTGCCAGCTCGGAGCCAGCCCAGGCCCGTGCAATGCTCACCCGTCCCGTCACCCCGAGAATGACGGGGGACCGGTTTGCACTGGAGGGCTGGTGGGGGCGCGTCTCGGCCTGTCCCCTCTGAGCGGTCATCCAAGTCCCCGAGCTCAGAGCGGGCACACGGGGATGTTCGGGGGCCGGCCCCCACGCGCCGGGCCCGTGGCCAGGGCCACTCTCCTGAGACAGGCCCGCAGCCCGGGGGCTCGGGTTCCGGCTTCTGTGGCTTCCGCCTGGTCACACGGTGTCGTTGTGTAACAGGACGCGGTCAGTCCGCAGGGAAAACCCCTTTACACACGAGCACGCACAGCTCGGTCACTTAAATGCAGGAACCAAAGGTGGAGAAGGTAAGAGGCTGGGGGGCTAGACCCCCATGAGGCTGTCCGTCTCCACAACACCCCCAAAACACCTGCCAGGAATGCCCACCCCACAGAGGCATAAACTGAGGCAGGCTGCTTTCTCGGGGTGGCCCGGCCCCTAGCGGAGACAGCGCCCAGGGCACAGCGCCACGTCCGGCTCCCAGTCCGGCTCCCGCCTCCTGACCGTGCGTCCTGCTCGCGGCTCCTCCCGCTGGGGCTCCAGCGCAGCCGCCGGGGGACAGGGTGACCAGCGTGGCCCGGCCGAGCTCCGGGGTGGGGCGGGGGTGTCCCAGACAGGATTGCCGCCCCCTCGGGGCTGTCCCCAGCGTCCTAACCGGCCACCTGTGCTCTCCGCTCTTTCCGTTACAGAATACAAGGTAAGAGGGCCGCCCGCCGCCCGCCGCCCGCCCAGGTGAAAGCTCCCTTTGTTGTGCCGTGTGTGTGTGTCCGCTGCGGCTGCAAGGACGTACCCGGCCCCCGGCCCGGCCCGGCCCGGGCCCCCCGCCCAGCGTGCGCCCGCGTCCCGCGGTGAACCCGTGGCTTCTCCCCCCGCAGATCTACCCGTATGACGCCCTCATCGTCACGAACCGGATTCGCGTGAAGCTGCCCAGAGACGTGGACCGGACGAGACTGGAGGTGAGCCCGCAGACGGGGGGCTCGGGGGGTCGTTCCGGCCTGGGGATTCCCTGCTGGTGCCAGCCCTCCCGGCTCCTGAGTGTCCCCCGCAGGGACGGTGCCGGGCACGGCCTCAGGGACCCGAGTTGCTTCAGAGGCTGCAGCACGTGGCTGTGGCGTGTGTGTGCCCAACGGGGCAGCAGGGCAGGGGCCGCAGCTGCTGGGCGTGCGGGCCAGAGGGCTCCACTCAGCCACACTCGTCCTTCCCTGAGCGCTGACAGCGAGAAAGTGGTGACGATCACGACCTCTCGTGATCTGGAATAACAGACCGGGCCGTGCACGGCGATGCGGCGAAAACCCACGTGTAACTTCCGACACCCCCAGAACTTAACCACGATCCCCGGTCTGCTGGGAATTGGTTCCAGGCCGCCCAGCAGGTGCTCAAGTCCTTCATAGCAGGTGACACGAATGAGCAGACACAGCTGGCCCTCGGTGCCCGAGGGTTCCCAGCCCCGGGCCAGAAACTGTTTTGGATCCGGGCTCGGGTCCACGGGTGCGAAACCCGGGGCGGGGGGGACGTGAAGACTGACTGGGGGTTATTGGAAAAGATCCTCGGGTATGTGGACCCACACACCCCAAACCTGTGTCGTCCAAGGCTCAACTGACTGTGTTTAGAAGACCACGGAGGTCAGCACGGCGTCGGTATTTGGGTGACCTTGCTAAGTGGAAGAACTCACTTTGCTGAGCACCTACTATGAGCCCACGTGCAACACTTCACCGTCATGATCGTCCTATGAAGTCGTCAGGCAATGGGGTCCCCCGCTGGGCTGCGCCCGAAATGTTGTACCGCCTTTTAATGACTATGTCTGGCAGTCAGGGAGCATGGACGCTGCCTCCTCCGGGGCTCAGGGCAAAACGCCGAGCTGGCCCGTGTTGGAGGGACAGCACTGTCACCAGCAGAGAAGCGTGAAACGGTCTTCTAGGCCAAAGGGCCCACGAGCAGAGGCTTCTGGGGCTCCTGCAGGGTGTGGGACGTGCTGGGGGCCGGTGTGGGAGCCCCGGGGAGCAGGGAGCACTCGCCCGAGGTGGTGCCCAGAGGGCGGGGTGCACAGGCCGGCCCGGAGCCCAGCAGGGCCTCCTCTCGCCGTGGTCTGTGCCAGCTCCTCTGCCAGGGCCTCCCTTACGACGGCAATCCGGCTTTCTCTTGGGCTCCTGCTGACGTTGAACCCTTGTTCATTGTGCAGCCCTGTCCCCAGGGCACGTGCCACCCTCGTGAACCTGGCCGGTGGCAGCCAGTCAGGACCCGCCTGGAGGGTTCCTGCCTATTGTGTGACCTCGTTCCTGAACGGGGTGGGCCGTGCCCTGGGGACTACCTGCTGTCCCACAGAGGCGAGCTCTGCAGCAGCTCCGGGCCGGCAGCGCCATGGGGCCCAGAGCCCGCTGGGACCTGCCGCTTTCTCTTGGGACTGGGTGCCCTTTAAATGGCTCGTAACTGCTGGTAGCTCTGTGGGCTACAGTACAGAATGAGGGGTGCAATCCCAAGGGGTTAATGCGTGTAAATACTTCCTTTACAGCCCTCTCTGGGGGTCGGGGCTTGGGTTTGATAATCAGATCTCCCTGCACACACCCAGGGGTGCGTCTCCCTGTTGTCATTCACCCTCAGCCTGAGCCAAGCCAGAAGGCAAATTGGAAATGTGACCACGAGGGGGCCCATCCCACATTCCTGGGGCTTGGAGCTGGGATGCCAGCCAGGAGGGGCCCCGCCGCAGCAGGAGAGGAGGGACCCTGGAGTTTTTATTGCAGGGGAGAGAGCTTCACTTCTAATATGAAAACAATTCATGACTCTTGCAAAATGCACATAAACATCACACGGAATTCCCCCACCGGGGCATGACTCCCCGTAGCTCCGGGGGCGATACACTTCCCGAAATCGCTTCCTGTGCAAACTCCCAGCGACCCTGTCCCCCTCGCTTTGGATAAAGGGGCTCTCAGGGTTCATGCAGCTGGACACCTGCCTGTTTTTGCTGACTGTGTCGTGAATGGTTTCCACACCAGTTTGTGGGGATCCGCCCCCCACAATAGCCTCGTGCTGGCCCCACATCTGTGCTCCACACGTGTGAGGGTCCGAAGGGCCCGGGGGTGGAGGGGTGGATGCCACTGCCATCCACGCCCTCCCCAGCTGAGCTCGGTCACATGGAAAGGCCAGAGGCAAGGCAGGCGGGGTCGGCTGTGTGCCCAGCAAGAGGAGAGGGTGCTTTGTGTGGACAGCTGGTGGTGACCACACACCTCTGAGGGTTCAGTCCCCTGGAAGCAGGGCTGCTTCGTCCAAGGTCAAGGCATGCTACCCATCCCACCGCCGAGGTGCTGAGCTGGGTCTTTCACTCGCTGTGTGAGTGTGGGCCACGTCCTGGGGATGCCGGGGGAGCAGACCAGCAGGAGCTCTGCCCTCATAGACATAGGGCAGGGGAGGCAGATGCCAATCCACTGACAGCCCAAGTGAGTATGCTTGATCGCACACCGAGATAAGGACCCCACGGGGGGGATGGTGGGCCTGCGTGCGGTTAAACGTGTGTAAGTGAGCTGGGTGCAGTGAGTGTACCTGAGTGCACAAGTGTAGACTGAGGGAAGGTGGGCGGGGAGAGAACTCCAGGAAGGGCTCACTGCACATGCAAAGGCCCTGGGGCAGCAGGAAGCCAGCGCTGTCTGAGGAGCCTCTGTAAGAGGGCCCAGGTGAGCGGGCTGAAGGTGAGGATGGGCCAGGCCATGCGGGGCTCTGGGCCATGTTAAACAGTTGGGTTTTTAGCCTGAGAGCCATGGCTTTTAAGTCGGGGACTACATGACTAAGCTTGTCATTTATATAACCGTGCCGGGGTGTACTGTGCGGACTGGATTGGCTGTGGGACTGTAAGGAGACTGCATGGGAGGGGATTGCACTGTGTGAGCAAGAAATGATGGCATCTGGACAGGAGAGTGGCAGTGCTGAGGCTATCTCTGGGAGGTCAGGTGGCAGGACTTGGAGATGGCAGGTCCTGTGGTGAGGGGCAGGGACGTGCCTGGTAGGACCCCAGGCTGTCAGGATGGGTGGTGGGTGGAGTGGGGGGGTCACTTGGTGGGGTAGGACCAGGCCAGACTCTCGACGGTGCCTGACGCTCTGGCCTGTGAGGCTGAGCCCAGGGAGTTCACGACACTCAGCCTGGCCAAGTGAAAGGCGGCCGCCCTGCAGGCACCCGGGAGCACACAGTAGGTGCTCAGTAAGTGCTGGTGACCTACGGAGGTCTAGCGGTCCCCTGCCACTCGGGAAGTGTGGTCCCACGGAGGGCGGGCAGATGAACCGTGTGATCCCAGCGGGCAGGGGAGGCGTGCCTGCACGTGTGAGCGTGAGCTGGTGGCAGGCATCCCTAGGAGCCCGCTCGGGCCCCACTGAACGCCCTTCCTGCATCCCGCGTGCTCTGTTCTGCGGGGTCCCCGGATCGGCATCTTTGCGAGGACCTGGTGCCCTGCAGGACCTCAGGCCCTTGCTACATTTGGCAGGGACTCTCTGAGGGCCTGCTGTGCCGGAAGCTTCCAGATTGAGGGGAAGGAAACTTCCCTGTCCCCGGGTTGACGCAGGCATCCTCTTGCCTGGGGCCGCCACTGGCCTGGCACTTACGACATCACCGTTGTGTTTGTGTGTCAGCCTCTTGACACCCCAGGGTGGCGTGCTGATGGAGGGAGGGCAGTGAGGGGCAAGACGACCCGTGTGTGACTGCGGTCTCCGTGGCCAGTCGCTGACCGCCCCGAGCCTGCCTGTGCTGCCCGGTGGTTTGAGCGTTTGTTCGTTGGTGAGAAGTCGTCACTGAGCACCTACCGCGGGCGAGCCCGGGCCGTACAGTGTCACAGTTCACTCACGTCATCCATGTCGCCCCACCGTCCCAGCCTGAGAGAGCCACGCAGATGACTATGGATTAGAAAGGCTTTCCGCGGGGACAGGGCGGGTGCCAAGGGACAGACAGGCGTCCTTGCTAAGAATCAGTGAGCCCCGTGTAAACGCAGGCGGCGTCAGCCAGGAGGAGATGGGGTTCGCTCCGGACGCCCCCTCTGGCACTACGCCGGCCGTTGGAGACCGTAGCCATGGTTGACGTAACGAGTGCCCGTCCCTGTCCACGGTGCGTGCTCGGACCCGCGGCCCCGAGCGGCAGAGCTGGGACTCGGGCAAAGGCGTCGCCGGGGCCACTGTGCCACGCTGTCTTCCCAGATGAATGACACTCGGGAAAGTGAATGTCTCAGCCCTGCCCCGGCCCGCTCCTCCCGACGTACACATGTCCTTAGGTAGCAAAGCGATTCAGCTGGGTCCTCCAGAGAGACAGAACCAACAGGAGATGGGTAGGTGGGAGGTGGACAGACAGACAGACGTGGACCTGTGATGACAAATGTATTCCAGGGATTGGCTCACGGAACTGTGGGGCTGGCAAGTCTGAAACCTGCAGGCCAGGCCAGCAGGGGGGAGGCCTGGCAGGAGCGACACTTGGAGCTGGAATTTCTTCGTTTGCGGGAGCCTCCGCGTGTGTCCGAAAGGCCTCCAGCGGGTCGGACGAGCCCGCCACACTCCAGACGGCCATCTTTACTTAAAGTCAACTGACTGCAGATGTGAGAACACCTTCACAGCAACCCCGACACTGGTGTTTGCCCAACAGCCAGGCACCATGGCCTGGCCAGGCTGACGTACAATGTGACCATCGCAGAGAGCCGGGGGCCCAGGGGACGGGCGTGAAAGGAGCTTCTTGTCTGGCCTGAGGCCTGGAGGCATTGTCCCCACGGGTCACTCGAGGGTCCTGCCTGGTCAGCACCCCAGGCCTGTGTGGAGCTGTCTCTCGGGGCTCCCCTTTGATCAGGACCCCAGGCCTGTGTAGAGCTGGGCAGAGTCAGGGCTGTTGTGGGGAGTGGGGCTGCCGCTGGTCTTAGAATCCTGTGGTTTCTGGGCAGCCCCCACCAGCCCCCGAGGCTGACTGCGCACCTGAGTTTGCTCAAACAGGGAGTCTGTGGAATGTGTCTGAAAAAGAGGGACCCCGCAGTCACAGAAGAACCTCCTTTGTTCAAACTCATCCTACCAGTCTGATGAGAAGCTGAGACTGAGGGGGCGGGGGTGGGGGGCTGGCAGTGTAGGTGTGTCAGAGTTGGGTCTGCACCCACTGCATCCGGGGCTCTAGGGGCCTCCCAGGCTGAGGCAAGGAGACCAAACACAGCAACCCTAGAGGCCAGCCAGGCCAAGGGGTTGCAGGGGTGGTGGTGGGGAGGGGGGAGGGAGCAGGGGTGAGTAGGGCAGGCAGCTGTTGGAATCAGCACTCAGCCCCAGTCGAGGGAATCAGAAGCTGGGAGGCAACATGACCAGGAAGGTGAGAGCATAGATTTAGATTCAGGGTGCACATAGACAGCATGATTGTCCCTGGGGGAGGGTAACTCACAGGCCTGTGCCCACCCTCGTGGAGCTGGGAGTCGGATGAGGTCAGCAGTGATTCGGCACCAAGGGACTTGGCGTGACAAGACCCCAGGGTCTGCTTGGCTAGGGCAAATCCAGGAGGGCCCCCCAGACGAGGGGACATTTGAGCAGGACCTGTGGGATGAGGAGAAGCCACTGTGTGCAGTGGGGGAAAGAGCACTGCAGGCCTTGAGTGGCACAGAGCTTGGCATGTTACAGAACATGTAGGGGCCCACCATGGAGCCCCACTGCTGGGCGCCACCATGGAGCCCCGCCATGGAACCCTGCGGTGGAACCCCGCCGTGGAACCCCCTGTGGAACCCCACCTTGGAACCCCACTGTGGAAACCCTCCCGTGGAAACCCTCCATGGAACCCTGGCATGGAGCCCCACCATGGAACACTGCCATGGAACCCTGCTGTGCGGCCCCACCGTGGAACCCCGCCGTGGAACCCCACCGTGGAGCCCCGCCGTGGAGCCCCACTGTGCGGCCCCGCCATGGAACCCCCTGTGGAACCCCACTGTGGAAACCCTGCCGTGGAACCCCGCCGTGGAGCCCCGCCGTGTGGCCCCGCCGTGGAGCCCTTCGCTTACTGGCTGCTGGTCTCCAATGAGCTCCTGCTACGAGCCGAGATCGTGGGCCCTGAGCCGTGTGTTCAGGAAACCTTTGCCAGTTGACTCAGGTCACAAAGTTAAGTCAGAGACTCATTTCTGGAGGTCCCGGTGGGTGTCTGCCGTGCCTTCCTGGGTCACCCAGGTCCCACAACCTGCGAATGGACATCACTGCTTTCTGACCTGCCTCCCCATCGGCTATGAGGTCTCTGTGGGGTGGGGGTGGCCAGGGCGGCTTTAGGTCGGGTCCCAGCCCCGGGCGCCCACTGGTGAGCGAGGGACAGCGTGGGGGGCATGCTGACGCCCACGGGGAGCGTAGCCCTTCGCGTGTCCTCTCCGCAGCCATGCTCCACCCCACTCGCACGTGGGGTCCTGGGCCCTGGGGCGACGCAGCCCCGTTTGGGCCTGGGTGCTCGTTACGGAGGACACCACAGTACAGCTCCTGCAGTTAAACTTTCCGACACTGTGTACGCTGCTGTCAGACCAGCCATTCCTGAGAAACAAGTTCGTCAGCAAGGGTGGGAGCAATGGTATCTAAAGCAAAGGTATAAACACTCCAAATCCACCCCCCCCCGTTGTGTTTCACCACCATCTACGCCCCCCAGGGTTCCGTACCCCTATTATATCTGTGCAGTAGAATGTCCTATAGCGGTGTACCACTGGACTTCAGTTCCCAACTCTGTGCTTGGTGACATCACCATGACAGCTTGAAAGTGGCCGAGGTGTGAGTATTTACACCGTGGAGAGGAGGTTTGAGGGCGTTGGGAGCCAAGGGTGAGGGGTGCCTCAGGAGACGCTACCTGGAGGAGCTGGGGTCCCAGCCCAGGTCTGAGTCGGTAGCACTGGTGCCAACGCACCTTCCATGGAGCCCCACTGAGCGCGTGGCCCTTGGCACAGTGGCACGGGGACAGAGCCAGGACCGGAATCCTGGGGTGCCTGGGCCCAGGCACAAGTCTTTCCCCAGCACTGCCCTGGAGGGTCATCTTTTGGCCCTGCATGCTGCAGAAATGGCCTCCTCCACAGGGACACTCCTGGGGAGATCTGTGCACCCCAGGAGTGGGCTGTCCCGGAATGAGGCTGAGTGCCCCTCTGTCCGGTTGCCTCGCCCTGGGCTTCCTTCCTGCAGCTCAGGAAGGAGCTGGGCGGTGCCTGGCCTGGGCAGGCACCTGGAGGTGAGGGGTGAGGCTGCCTTCCTCCTGGGAGCCCTCAGGAGCTGGGGTCAGGGCATTGGTCAGAAGCTGGCTCTGACCACTGGGGTCAGCTGACCCCACCCTGCCTGCTAAGGAAGCATGTGGCACAAAGGGCCCTGGATGGAGACTGTGGGGGGTGACTCTGCCATGTGATCGTGAGATATTTATCTTCGATGCCAATGTCTCAGCCTCCACAAGTGGGGGCCCTGAACCCCTTCTCACCTAGAAGGTAAGGGGGACTCAGCCCAGGGAGCTGGGACCCCACACACAGCTGGAACAGAAGGGGTGTACAGGTCCTCCCCATCATTTCCCATTGACCCCCCAGCCCCAGCCCTGCAGAGTCCTCAGACCACCAAGCCCTGTTCTCACTCTGCACTAGAAGAAACAAGACTGGGGCTCGGGGTGGGGGTCTCTGCTTATCCCCAGGACTTTCCCTTAGCCTGAGTATTTCCAAACCCAGCTGCCATCAGCTGCTCCGGGAGGGAGACATGTGACAAATGCAGGTCCCTGTGCCACGAAGACGGCCGTGGTAGGTTTCGGGGGCCCAGCAGTTCTCCGATCTGCCAAGCATCCCCGGCAATTGTGACAGGCCTGCAGGGCTGGGAACTCAGCTGGGGCTCTGTGCGGCTTCCCCTCCCTCTGTCCTGACACCCCGTGACTTCCCAGCAATGCGGTGGGCTCCTGCGTGCAGCAGGAGGATGGGAGCCGGGGGGCAGCACCCCACGGCAGGGTGAGGAACGCTAAGGGTCTGGGGGCTGGCCTCGGGCTCTCCCAACCCATCCCCCACACTGTGGGAAGGCGGTGACCTGGTACCTGGACGTGGGTGCAGTGGTCTGAACCAGTCCTGAGCCCCTGTGGACTGGGTGTGACTCCTCGGCCACCGAGAATCCCGTTTCAGCCCTGAGCAAATGGTTCGTTGTTGGCAAGGTCCAGGAATCTCTTCCTGTTTGCAAATTCAGGACAGCAGTGGGGGGCTGACGGCCCTTCCTGACGGAGACTAGCTTGTTGGGGTGTGTGCATGTGTGTGTGTGTGTGTGTGTGTGTGTGTGAGAGAGAGAGA
>PVJL010012505.1:0-36900 GCA_004026885.1 Lyroderma lyra | reverse complement strand
ACATGGAAACAACCAAAAGTCCCTGCGACAGATGACTGGATAAAGAAGCAGTGGTACATATACACAATGGAATATTACTCAGCTGTAAGAAAAGATGAAATATTGCCATTTGCAACAAAATGGATGAACCTGGAGATCATCATGCTAAGTGAAATAATCCAGACAGAAAAAAGAAAGAACTGCATGATTTCACTCATATGCGGAATATAAAACTGAAAGCAAAGAAAAAAAGAAATGAACAAACAAATAACCCATGGACACAATCAATGGTTTAATGTTTAATTGGGGATGAGTGGGTTAGGGAGGGGAGAAAGGGGAGGGGGTGGGAGAGGAGTGGGGGAAGCTAAATATAAGGTGATGGAATGAGAAGTCACATTAGTTGGTGAACTTATTATACATCAAGTTGACAATGCACTGTAGAATTGTATGCCTGAAACCTATGTAATCCTTGCTAACAGATGTCACCCCAATAAGTCTAACAATAAAAATGAATTAAAAAAATAAATAAATAAAAACTAAGTGCTCCTGCCCTCAGCAAAGTTTGATCACATCTTAATCTTTCTTAATAAACAAGAGTCAGGATGATTTTAATAGAAACACAACTCTGTTTGAGAACACTATAAGGATGAATGTTTTAATTTTCTGTGCCTCAGTTTCACTAATTATAAAGAGAATAAAATTCTGTGTTGTCCCTCATTCTTACATAGAGGCTGTGGGGATTAGCAAAGAAGGGATTGGTATGCCATTCAAATATAGTACATATCAGGTAGCAACACTCAATAACATGAAAATAATAGTTTATGATTACTGGGAAAAAGCATTTCTTCACCTTTCTGGCACAGTATGTGTAATTTGATAGTAATGTTAAAGTGAAAAAAATTGTATTTGAATAGAAGATGTTAAAAACTCAAATGATTCCATAACTGTGTATAAACTTCACTGGAATGTGTATGCATTGAATTACGTTAAATACAAATCCTCTTAGGTAAGTAAGGGAATCTTTTTTCTGACACAGTGTTTGAAGACACCTTTTAACACTGGATGTCACTCCAAAATCTATTACTCTTTTTCTCTTTTGCCCATTAAATTCTGTATGTATTTTTGGCATTCAAAGAATGTGCACAATGTTATTACTCAATTTTAACTATACTTTATTTTTCACCACCACAATCTAATTTATCATTCAAATTTCACTAATACAGAATGAGGTGTTCATGGTAACATTGCACAAGATTTCCTGCTTTCTAGCTTTTATCCAAAAAGAAATATCTACCTGCTTGTTCCTTCCGTCTTTCTGGGGGAAAATTGACTATTGGCTGTTTACCCAAATAAACCTTTTAATGCATTTATTTAAAAAATTTTTGACATTTCACTTGCCCTCTGTAATCAGGAAAAAAATGTGTTGGGTGTCCCATCCCACTTCATCAAATAGTCAGGTAAGTCTCTGTGGCCAGGGTATTCATTTGCCTTTGAAATCTTGAAATAAATATAGAAAGAAATGGCCTCAAGTATTCATGTTGAGCAATGGCAAGGAATGACACCAGAATCTGTAGGGCAAGTGGCACTAGGTCTGGACAGTCTCAAGTATTGTGAGAATATGAGGGCTAGTTGTGGTTGATCGTGGGCTGGCACGGGACTGCGCCAGGGTAGCAGGCTGCAGGGAGGGAAGTCTGCACTTGTCCAGGAAAGTTGTATAGGGCCAGGATGTACTTCATTTAGGCCTTTGAATTTGCATATCTTGGTCACCACCTGGGGAGGGGGTGTGACTAGTGGTGTCAAATGGTTCTCTGGACAGAATCTGCCAGTGGTCAAACATGCCCTGTGGGAAGTCCTGGCAGCTTGTGTTTAAGCTCAGGTAGCCAGTATAGCCAAAGGACTCATTAATGGGCAGGTGGGCCTTCACAACAAACATGGGAGTGCCAGTCACCTGGGACTTCTGGAAGATGTGGTTATCTATACTTTTAACACAATATACTTAAGGACCTACTGTGATTTTCAGGACATTCCAAAGAGAATTATAAATGATGGTATATCTTTCTACTAGACAGTCGTATTTGCTGACAAAAAGAATTGGTACACATAATTTTTTTAAGAAGCTAGAACAATATCAAGCAAAATGTAAAATCAATAGCTCATATATTTTTTATAGAACACACTAGCTAAGCCAAGTATTAGAGACAAAAGTTAGAGATCAAAATAGACAGAGAACATGGTGATTTCTCTTTTGGTGTTTCAAATTTTTTTCCTAAGTGAAAGGGATGTGTTTTAGCCAAGTTTTTCTGTAACATGAATGTATGTTAAGGAAAATTTCTTTTCCAATGGACTTCCAATAGGAAATTAAAAATTTATTCTGCTGGTTATGAAACAAATTCTTATTGACTTCGAGATAGATTAAAATCATCCTGAAGAATGTTGCATTTAGATGAGAAATTATTAATTTCTGATAATTAATCACTGGCTATATTTTACATATACATACAGTATCTGAGTTTATAGGCAGTAAGGAGAGGTAATTTGAATTTTAATATCTTCCTTTATAATAACATTTATCCTCCAATCGAGTTTACCATTATACTTATTGTGCAAGATAATATTAATGCCCTGAATTCTGTATATGTCAGGAAAAGAAAAAATACTAAGATTAAAAATAAAATACAGGAAAGTTCCAGTGCTTCTGGTAATGTGAGAATCTGTCTCACTGACTGCTCCATTCCATATATGATGGCATGATAATTGACTTCAAGCATGTATATTATCAGGATATTGCAGTAAATAGTGTTCCAATATCCTGCACATGTAACAATCTCAACACTAACAATTGCATAAAGCTCTTGCTCAACTTTCAATGACCTTAACCATATTAAAATTACAACACTGACAGTTATTTCTGCACTTTTATATCACTTGGACTTATTGACCTCTTTTAAGGTATCTCTTGAGATCATCCATGGCTTTTTACAGTTGACTTGGAAGGGAGACAATTGAAATATAAAAGTGGAATACTAAAATACTACTTCTTTGCTGACCTGTTCCAGACAACAAAGACAAGTTCCAGAAAATATGTACTGGAACTAATAGTTACCTGGCAACTGTCTACTATCCATTAGCATATTAGTTGATGGTGCCTGTGTTGATAGCTCTTCTTTCAAAATAAAGACTTGTTAATTGACTTTCATTGGTAACATCATTAGGACATATTAGCAAAATGGTGTTTTTCAGTTTGAAAGAAGATTACCATGATGCTGAGCTAGCAAAAAATTATGTTTTAGCTAGCTTAAACAGGTCTGGCATGAAGTCATATATGCATATATTAGTTCATGCTGCTTTCAGGCAAATTAGCAATGTTAGATATTCATTAGTTGCTAATGTATTATCTTAACTAATGCAAATAATGTTACAGTCTTTAGCTGGCCAAAATGCCTTAATTTACACACATTTAGTAGTGACACTTTTGAAGGCAGAATTTGAGACAATTTGATTTCCTGAAGTTTGGAATACAGTTTCATGAATCCTCATTAACCAAAGTGCGTATGTATAAAATATGTGTTTGTAATTAGTTTAATATTTTTCATTGTAAATTTTGAGCATAATATAAAAAGTCAAAAAGTGCTAAAGTTTCTCTAATGGAAAAGAGAAGTCCATGAACCATTTCTTCAAAGTCAAACCATTTCTCTCTCGATTTTTGTATTTCTTCTACATTTCTGACTAATATTTTTTATTGCTATGTTTGTATTTTCACTTATATATATTTTCTATTGACTGTTTTTTATGGTAGATGGGGATTTAATTCTCTTACTCAGCTTCATCTTCAAAATTTACCCATATAATTCATTTTGAATTTGGTTAAGTTAATATTCAGTGGTTATGTTAGTACTATGTAGATTTTGTCCAGAATTGAGCCACATAAGGTGCTATAATTACATCATTTGCACAACTTTTTGTTAGGTCTAAGCATTTAATTTCCATGTTTTTATTAGCTTAATTCAATTTAATTTTAATATTATTTAGTATGCCAGATATAGAAAAAGCCTTTCAATATTCTTTTTACAAATGATGAACCTATGAACTAATTTATCAGTTTTTTAAAAATCCTTATTTTCACAAGAATTTCCCTCCACAATTCCTTGTAGTCCTGATCCAGGCTGGACCTGTAGCTCTCTAAGATGGCATTATAGCTTTCATGATGATGGCTTTCCTTCCCTTTTATTCTCTCCTGTACTAAGCTCCTATTTTTTTTTTTGAATGCTCACTCTCCTCTTTTCTCCTCATTTTGTCGAGCCCATTTGTGGCTGGCAAAGTTCTTCAGTGCCCACCCCCAGATTCCTGGTCCCTTGTGCCTGTCATTCACCTTGTTTCAGTTATTCACTCAAATACAGAAGGTGCCAAAAAAGTATACATATTTTAAGAAAAACAAACTATATTAAAATTGTAATACTTAACATATACCAATAAAAAATGGTGAATGCAAGTCATGTTTGACTTCTGCAATTACAAGAGGTTCTGAAAGTGATTACCACCAGTGTCCAAACACTTCTAATTATGGCAAATTGCTGCTTGACCAACATTGACCAGAATGTCCACTTGCATTGCTGTGCATGCCATTTCAATTTCTTCCTGAAGTACCACCAGTATATAGCTGGTTTGCCATGCTATATTATGGCGTGTTGGAGGTTCTGTTGCATACTCATGCCTTCATTGTTGCTGTACTTCTACAAAGTTCTAGAGTTTCAAATACCACTTCAAAATGGCCTTGCACTCTTTGAACAACAATCATACTTCTGCCATTTTCTTTTACTGTCCTGCCTGTCACATAGTGATACTAGCATTCATTTGATTAACAATTCAACCTCAAAAAGTAATACATAGATACTATCTCTTAAAATGTTTATATACTTTTTGGGGCCCCTGGTATTAACCTAGGTTCTGCTATAAAGGGATTTTCAGATATAATTAAGGGTCCAAATTAATTGACTTTAAAATGGGGTGTTGTGGAAGGAGCCATCACCCAACACACTGCTATTACTCCAGGATTGCCAGTCCTATAGAGGAACATTCCCCTACAGGGAAGCCAGGTGTTGAGCTGTCACTTGGCCCCATGTTTTTCTTCTTTATTAAGAGAAATATTTCCCCTGTTCTGAGTGCACAGTAAATGTTCTTGTATTGTTTAATCATGTGTTTTGTGAGGCTGCTGGCTGGCTCTACCAGGGTATCTGACCTTCATGAGAAGATAACCTGGTCTTCACCTGCAACATGAAGAGTGTACATGTAGTTTATTGCCCTGCATCAGCTATCCAGAGAGACCATCTTGACATAGGAGACACTACCAACAGTAACCTTGCTGTATTTTCTCTTGTGTGTGAGGAAAACCTTGTTCCAACAAGTGTTGAGTCCTCCTCGGTGACTCTGAACTGTAGAAGTCACCGTTGCCAAGGTCTGTGGGCTTCTACTTGTGGTGGGCACTGTAATTTTCTGTGCTGTCCTCTGCAGTGGAAACCCTCATTTGGCATTGGTAACTCAATCTTCCTATTCAACATAGAAAGATTATATGGGTAGGCCAGACCTAATCACAGGAGACTTTAAAAATCAGAAAATTTTCTTCAGCTTCTTGTAGAGGAGGAAGTTGAGAGATAAAAAGCGTAGAAAGATTCAAGTCACTATTCCTGGCTTAAAAATAGAGGGGATCACGTGCCAAGGAATGTGATAGACACTAGGACCAGCTCTTGGCTAACAATGGGCAAAGAAGGGGGGTACATCAGACCTACAACCAAAGAAACTAATTTTTTATTTATTTCTATTGTTAGACTTATTGGGGTGACATCTGTTAGCAAGGATTACCTAGGTTTCAGGCATACAATTCTACAGCGTATTGTCAATTTTTTGTATAAGTTTACCACCTAATGTGATTTCTTTTTCTATCACCATATATTTAGCTTCCCCTATCTTCTCTTTCACCCCTTCCCACTTCTCCCCTCCCCTCCCCACTCATCCTCAAATAAACATTAAATTATTGATTTTTGGAGGTATTTAATCCATTTTGATTTTTGTATATGGAGAGAGTTCACAGCTCAGGTTCATTCTTTTGCATATGTTTTTCCAGTTTTCCCAGCACCACCTTCTAAAGAGGATGTCTTTTCCCCATTGTATGTTTTTGTTCCTTTATCAAAAATTATTTGTCCATAAATTTGTGGATTTGTTTCTGGGTTTTCAATTCTGTTCCATTGGTCTACATTTCTGTTTTTCTGCCAATACAAAGCTGTTTTGACTATTGATACTTTGTAATATAAATTGAAGTCAGGGAGTGTAATGCCACTAGCCTTATTCTTTTTATGTTGTATTGCTTTGGCAATTTGAGGTATTTTATGATTCCATATAAATCTGATAATTCTTTTTTCTACTTCATGAAAGTATGATTGTGGGATTTTGATGGGTATTGCATTAAATCTGTAGAATGCTTTGGGCAGAATGGCCATTTTAACAATGTTAAGTCTTCCTATACATGAACAGGGGATATTTTTCCATCTCTTAATGTCTGTTCCAATTTCTTTCAAAAGTGCCTTATAGTTTTCCATGTATAAATCTGTCATGTTCTTTGTTAAGTTAATTATCAGGTATTTCATTCTTTTATTGTGATAGCAAAAAGAATTGGCTCCCTCATTTATTTTTATGAGGATTCATTGTTTGAATATAGAAATGTTGATTTTTGTACATTGATTTTGTATCCTGCGACTTTACTGTATTCATTTATTGTTTCTAAAAGTTTCCTGGTGGAATCTTTGGAATTTTTTATATAAAGGATTATGTCATCTGCAAATAGTGACAATTTGACATCTTCTTTCCCAATTTCGATACCTTTTATTTCATTCTCTAGATGATTGCTGTGTCTAGAACTTCCAGTACTATATAAATAGCAGTAGTGACAGTGGGCATCCCTGCCTTGTTCCTGATTTTAGGGGAATAGGCTTCAGCTTTTCCCCATTCAATGTGATATTAGCCGAGGGATTGTCCTATATGGCCTTTATTATGTTGAGATACTTTCCTTCTGTACCTATTTTATTTAGTGTTTTGATCTTAAATGGATCTTGTATATTGTCAAAAGCTTTTTCTGCATCAATTGATATGACCATATGGTATTTATCTTTTATTTTGTTTATGTGGTGTATCACATTGATTGATTTTTGTATGTTCAACCATCCTTGTGCTCCCGGGATGAATCCCACTTGATCATGATGTATGATCTTTTTGATATATTGTATTCTATTTGCTAATATTTTGTTTAAGATTTTGCGTCTCTGTTCATCAGAGATATTGGTCTATAGTTTTCAATGAACCTAATTTTTGTCAACAGCCTCAATGAGTTTGGAAGTAATTTCTTCTCCAGGATTTTCATATAAAGCTCAGTCTGGCTGGAACCTTGATTTCAGCCTCATGAGATGCCAGTCAAAGAATCCTGCTAAGCCTAGGCATCCCCAGCTCAGACTTCTCCCCAACAGAAATTTGAGATAATAAACAGAAATTGTTTTAAGTTTCCAAGTTTCTGGTAGTTTATTATGCAACAATATAAAACCAATACAACATCCTTCATCAGTTCCTGAGAAATTTATAATTTTTTAAATGCCTAAAATAAATTTGATATTATGTATAGTATTTTAATTTTCATTTTTCAACACATTTTATCTTTTAATATCAGAATACATCTAATATTCACATTTAAAAGTGGATTTCTTTGTTGTATATGAAGCAAAAACTTTTAAAATGACTTAGACTATTGTGATAATGTGTTCACAATGTTGGTTCAACCAAAGATCAAATGCTGTCAAATGTACGAAAGATTAAGTCTGAAAAAAACTCTATCAGCAATATGTAAACATTGTTTTAATTTTTCTATAAGTAAGTTCAATCAACATTTGTACATGTCAACTACATTCTGGACACCATACTTTGTGCTCTGTGGATACACAGATGAACAACAATTAGTGTGGTTTCTAGAGACTGAAATCTTTGTTTTTCTCTCTTTCATTTTTTTTTTTGTGTTGGAACAGTGAAACAGTTAATCAGCCAGCCTATTACTTGGCTGTTAAGCAATCAGTTCAATATTTCTCCCCAAACTGAATGACTTTGTTAGTGAACCATAGTTTTTTCATATTATGTCTTCTATTTTCTTAAAGAAATAATTTTTTATTACATTTGTAATTTTTAAAATCTAGTCTTGATACTTTTCTATGTCTTATTTACTTTTTATTTTTAATTATAGTTGGCATATATTTTATCAGTTTCAGGTGTACAACATAATGATTAGACATTTGTATAACTTATGAGATGATCACCCCAATAAATCTAGTAAACATCTGGCACCATACATAGTTATTGCAATATTATTGAGTACATTCCTTATGCTATACAATTCCTTCCCCATTTTTGCCCTGTTCTCCAACCCCTTTCCCATCTGGGAACCCTCAATATGCTCTCTGTATCCCTAGGGCTTCTGGTTCTTTTCTAGAAAGTGATCTAAAACATATTAGTCCCCTGAATAAGTCAATCTCAGATAACTTTAACAAATCTATTGAAAATAAATACCTTTTAAAGGGGAATAAGTTCTAAATTTTGAAGTATAAAACAAGTCATGGGGATATAATGTACAGCATAGAAAATATAATCAATAATATTGTTATAGCATAGAACAGTATCAGAAGGTTGCTGGACTTGTTATGGTGATCACTTGTTTTGGTCTGTAAATGTTGCATAACTATGGTGTAACCCTGAAACTAATATAATATTTTATGCTACTTCTGTTTTTTAATAATACCTTTATAAAAAGAAAATAAACACGTTTGTGTATTTGAAGTTGGAGAAGGTATTTAATAAATGTGTGAACTTTCTTAGTCTTCCATTATTCTAAATGGAAAAGTTGTAGAGCCACTTCTTTACATTATTCACAATTGCAGATGTGCTCCATGAATGGTAATGCACATTTTAAAACATGTGTGAGCTTGATTGTGTAGCCCCAGATATACAATGGAACAGAAGGATAATGCTTAGGCTGATTCTACCCTAAGTAAAATCCATCTGTTTACTACTCAGGCAGCATGCAATTCAACTTTGTTTGAGTTGAACATTATCTGTAGTTGAGGTTATTTTCAATCCAGTAATAGAAAGTCATGGGGAAATGTAGTAAGACTTTTGCATTTTCCAAAGATGTGTTCCCCAGCAAATTCCAGGTATATACTGTCTCTCAAACTCGGTCAACCAACAAATGACACATGATGGGATACAGGCAATACTAGTTTATAGTCATCTACATGGAGATCGTGGGTGTCCTCACTGAAAAGCAATTGATTATTAATCTTATGCAAAAGGAATAAGGATCAATAAAGGGAAATTTATATTAGATGTTTGCTTAAATGTCCACAGGTTATCTTTTTGAACCATTATCAAAACGTGAAACCCAGCTTTAAAAATGCCATTTTTGAAAATATTTTCCTGACATTCACAGAATTATTTCTGAAGAGACTTCTATATCCATATTGTATTTTATATTTTTAAAATATTTTTTTACGTGGGTAGTTCCCTGGCTGGGAATCAAACCCAGGCTACAGCGTTGACAGTGCCAAAGCCTAAGCCACTACACCACCAGGGAACTCCCTTCAAAAGAAGATTTTTGATTAGCCTTGATCACCTCTTAAGGATTTTATGAACAACCTACACCAAAAGGCCTATTACTTCTGCCTGTATGTATAGTCTAATAATTTTTGAGACCAAGATCAAACAATGACTCATTTATGAAACTTTCCATAACTTCTGCTCTGTTCTCTGCAGCCTGACAACATTAAACTTAAAAATTCTATTACAGAAATTATTTTCTTTTACCTTACTTTGTTTTCAGTGGTGTATATTTCCCTCCACTCTGTGAGACTGAAAGCTCCTTGAAAGCAGAGATTATATACATTGGCCATATCCAGAACGCTCAAGTAAGACTCATAATGTGGAGATTCCATAAGTGTTGTATTGAGTTGAATTGTAAAAAGTAATCCATGTCATCCATAAGCAAAGAATGAACAATTAGTGCATCTTGATTTAGGAACTTTTGCTTCCTTAAAATGACTTGGTAGAAAAACAGAGGAGGCCAAGAGTGTTCCTTAGAGTGTGCTAAATATACTTACAGCCAAGGGACTTACAGAAATAACAAGAAAAGCTCTCGGACACTTACAGTCAATAATAAGCAGACAAACAGAAGATAGGAAAATTTAAAACACTTAGATTTATCTCTTTGAATTATTGCCCTAAATTGGTATTTTAAATTTTACTTACCAGAATGTTATTCACATTTGAGCATATAATATGTAAAAAAGCTCTGCAAAATCCTAAAGTCCTATCAAATGAAGTCTATCAATATTATATTACCTAACCAAAAACTAATTTTGTCACCATCTTTCATCTCACATTTCAGCTATCAATCCTGAGAGTCACGATTTACTTTGGAGTATTCTCTTTCAAGTCTATGCTATTTCATGAATACGGGGTCCTAAAGTGGCAATTAACAGTCTCAAGAGACATACTATGCAGAAACAGCCCTTTGAAGTGATTGTAAACATAACAACTGCCTTGGTAATTTAGAATTTTGTGTTCATGTAGCAAAGTTTTCATTACAGTATTTTTTAGTATTTCTCAGTACTTAAAGAGAAGTACGACCAGTTTCAAGGAAACAACATCAAAGTTGTGGAATATAATTGAACTGATAAATAATTTGCACCATAATATAAAACAAATTTTTTTTCGAAAGAAGCAAATAACTCACAGTACTTTTTTTATATTGCCATTAAAACAAAGTATGAGATGAAAGCCACTCAAGGATATACAAGAGGTATATATACAAACAAAAATTATACCCTTACATTATTGCTTCTGCATATTTACAAAAGACAACAACATATTTAGTCCTCTGAACAGAAATACATTTTAAGTAATTTATTGTTAGAAATGTCCTTGAAGATACTTCCTTATAACTTAGAAAACATATTCATTTGTAAACTGAGCTAAACAAAGTAGATCAGCAATTGATTTGAAGGGAAGATTAGCCCACATGGGGAGGGAAGAGACCTGGGAGAATCTGGTCTTAACCCCCAGTGCTGCATTCTGTTCCTCCATTTGTGAGTCAAAGCCTGCTAATACAGCTTTATTTTGAAATGAGATCATGACTGAATGTCTGCACAAGAAAAGAAAATGGAGCTCTGAAAAGCCATTGGCAATACTGAACAGAACACAGAGGATCAAACATTTTGCCAGACAGCTGTGTTTCTTGTATGCCAAACTTTGTATCAAATTCTAGATACACCATTAATGCCTTCTTGAATTTAATATAAGAAAATGTATCTCTAAAAAGTATACATGTTGTATTTTAACAAGCAATGAGAATTATACAACAAAGAGAACTGTATATTCCAGATATTCCAGAGAAGTCCCAACTTTATAACTTATCCCATTATCAGATGATATATTCTAGTTTTTATTCAGCATATATAACTGATATAGTGCAATATTTCTCCTTTTCACCTTTTAACAGATAAGAAATGCAAAGTTCTGAAACCAGAGCCCAATTATGTTATTTAATAATTTAATATGACTAATAATATCAAAGTTATTGTTTCCATTTAATTGACTTTGTTCTACCTTCATTTGTTATCTTTGTGTTTTGCATTATGTGTATTTTTGAAAGCCACAGATTGCTTTTTGGGACAATAGGACATTGTCATAAACTAATGATTTCCAGAATTTTTAGGAATTTTTTTCTGAAAACTTTTGTCCTTGACTTAACCTATTCAATAATGACTGTGCCTCTATTTGTATTTTAATTTTCATCTTAGAATTTATTTTCATAATCTTCAAATCATAATTCCTGGGAGCTATAGAAAAGACAGAACTTTTAAGTTCACAATGTCATTGTTCTTCTGTTTAATTATTTGTTACAATAAAATAAATATTTTCAATAAGTTTTTCATGCTTCTAAGATCAGGGTGAACTTATAAGTAGATAGGTAGTGGTGGGATTTAAACATCACTGGGTAGGAAACTATTGTAAAAATATAATTTTTTTCATTGTTACTTTAAATTAGCAAACATGTTTTTTTAAAAATGTTACTTCCCCAGTAAGATGGATCATATTTCTACCCCAATGTCTCCTCTCAATGCTGAGGCCATGTTTATTGGTGTGTTCAAAATATCCACGTGAATGTACCCAAAACTACTTATATTTAACTTTCTAGTCCATGCCATTATCATTTCTCACATGCGGTACTCCAACAGCCTCTTAACTACTATAAACTCTATTTTTCTTTCCACACAGCAGCAGGACTAATCTTTTCAAATTACACATCTAATCATATCCAAACATCATTCACAACCTTCTATAATTAAATAACTTCACATCATTCCTTGAATAAAAGAAAAAATAAAACATTAATACGATTTACAAGTACCTAAATCACCTGGCTTCCACTTACCTTACTCTGGCCTCATTTTCAACTATGCTTCTCCATGATTTCTATTCTGGGTATGCTGATCTTCTCTCATCATTATTTTATTTATTTATTTATTTATTTATTTATTTATTTAATGGAACACACTTCTCCTCCCTCTTCATATTCATTCTTTAGATAGCATCTCAATCATCATATTCTCAGTTCATTTTTCCTTAGTTCCAAGACTGGGTCAAATCTACTTATGAAATCAAGTTCTTCTCTTTGTAAATATTTTATTAATATCTGTCTCTCCCTACTAGATTTTAAGCCATAATGTTAGTAACCATGCCTATTCTTATTTACTCTTATATCTCCCTTGCCATGTTCAACACTAGATACATAAGCATTGAATATAAAATTTGTTGGATGAATGAATAAAAGCTGATAGAAAGATGTCAGCCATTCATTTTGTAATGAGACTTAGTGCAATCTTATTGCTTTCTTTCTGAAACCTAGCTCCAAATAAATTAACACTGAGATAAATGGGGAGATCATATATTAAAATTATGGGCTTAATTAAGAAATTTGGATGAAACATTGTGGCAGGAAGGAAGGGGCTTTAGATAATTCCAGCACAGTCTGATAGGTGCTAGGTACCTATCACCATTGGTACCTAGCACATTCCACCTGTTTACAACTACATGGAGATTCAGCTGCTGTATTGAGGCTGGCAGTGTAACTGTGACCTTTAATGGTCATATGGACTATTTAAACCATGGAGTAATTTGTACAGCTTTCTGTACAAGTTATTGGTCCCAGTTGTCAATTGACCAGGAAAGAACTATTTGCTTCTGTCTTAAATATAATTTTAGAATTCAGAACTATAAATTGAAAGTATTTTATGAATGTGGATAGAACCTGGCTGAAGCTCTATGACAGTGGAACTCTAATTTTCCTTATAGAGGAGTTGCCATTTTCTACAGAGAATTTAAATGTGTGTGGATTAAAATATGCTGTGTAATTGGTGGCTAAGTAATATTATCAGGAAGCCATTTTGGAAATTAACAATTAAAGATGAAAGTGACTAATGCTAGAACCCTGACTCATTGGGTGTTTTTTTTAGGATAGTCAAGATAGGAATGAGTTGTGAAAGCCTAAATAAGAAGCTACATAGGCTATATTAAGAGAATGTGAAGAGAATCCTTTTGAATAATAGAATCTTTCCAAAATTTATGTCCTTAATGGTAGTTTTCCATTCTTTTACACTATTCTGCTTTAATCCAAAATTATTTCTCAGATGGCCATCGTCATTAACTAAGGGAAATGCAATTGTGGTGTTAGTAAGTGGGAATTGTGAAGATTTTGATAATCTTAAAATTGAATGCAAATATGCACACTGATATTAATTTAATTATATTATGGCTCTTAAGATAGTAGCATTTATTCTCTCAATTAAGAGAAAAAGGTCACTTAAAACATTCAAGAATTCTTGGACTTTTTGAAAATTGTAAGTTGTTTTAAAGGTTGGTTATATTGATAAGAAAGTTGGTAACACATTTCCAATTGACTTTGTCAAAAACTTGTAGCAGAGTAGAAGATTCTAATTAAAATGGGGATATTAAGTTGAGGTGTAATTATGAAATTTGCTCTTATTAAAACATTATTATATTTAATACCATACCTTTATAAAATATGGTTTAAAATGTTGAAGTGGAAATAATTGTATTTTATAATTTAAATATACTTATTTTTCAGTTATTCCTTTATACTAAAATAAACACAGTAATTAGGTGACACTCGAAGCTATAACATTATAAAATATTTTCTGTCTTTAATTTGATACTGAAGCTCAGGCGGTTTTTAATCTTTTAAGTAGTGTTTTCTCCTCTAACTCATATTTGTACAAATATCTAAGTAGAAAATAGTAGAGGAGAATATCTTGGAGAATTATTATTATTTGGTATGAGTATTGAGACATAACTAGTAACAGAAAAATGAGCATTTAATTATAGGACATCTGATGATGGTAAGACAGCAGAATTCCTCCATCACTCACACTAGTAAAATGACTTTCAAAATAGAGATCACTGAAGTTTAGAATCTATTAAAGAATAATTCTACCCAAACCTCAAATTTTATATTGACTAATTTTGCCTTTATTCTAGTTGGAATGATGTAATTCAACACATTCTTTCTGAATACCAAATATGGAAAAATGAGGTACTGACCTGGCATGCTTTGGATAGCCAGAGTAAAACAAAAGGCCCTAAACTCCAGGATATATTTACCTAAGTGAAGTTGAAAACAGGCATAATCATAACCATTGACTTTGAATAGGATTTTATAGGACCAGTGCTTTTCCCTAAATGTTGCTTGATAACATACATTAAAAATACACTGCAGACCCATGGGAAAGATTTGTAGTTAAGTACCTTCTCACATTAAATTTGATTAATAGTTCTTATTTCTCTCTACACCCCAACTTCCTTGTATATATAACATCTTGATTCCTTAGCAAAGGCAATAAGTTTATTTTTGTATCCTCAGAATCATAACATATGTGCCAAGATTGACAAATATAAAGTTTGCTGCAGGTTATCACCTTCCAGACACATGCTAAGTATTGATAATTAAGCATAGTACTCCTTCCCACTAATACTGATCATTGTGCCAGAACCTCTTTTTATACAGTGCTCAAGGCAGCTATTACCACTGCATATGACTTACTTCATGAGATAATATCTTTCTATTGTGGATCTACATCAGTGTTTCCAAACCTCTTTCACCCCATAGCACATGAAGCTAATGAATCATGGGTACAGCACCAGGCCATTAACAGAAAAAGCTACTCATAGCTAGAGATAATGGGTGTACAAGTTAGAAGCCACCCAGAAAACTCATGGGGTGAAATAACTCAGAACTATTTTGAGAAGCTCTGATCAAGATTTTTGCAGTTTATCAAAAGGTAGATATGATAATAACAGAGTCTGGATCTGACATCCAATAAGGTTTCTTTTTCTCTATATTTGCTGTGAATTTTATTAGTTGTCAAGTTGTCTTGAATAGCTAGAACAAAGTTCAGAACATCATCAAAATCTTTGTTTTCCTTAAGCCATGGATTAGATAAAAAGTGATCTTTGGAGTCAACTAATCTGATATAGATATGGCAAAGCCATCTTTACAAACAATGGGTTGTCTTTGAGACACCTGCAGATTTTCTATTAGCCTATATTCTTGTCTACTGTAGTGCTAGGTATCCCATCATTTGGATAGATGTAACTGTAAATTAAAGTTAGCTAGTAATATCCATCATCTTAAATTTGTCAATCATATATAAATGATATGGGTTTATAACAATATCTACCTTGACATAAGAAAAGTGTCCCTTTCAGTTGCCTTCGGGAGATATGTATACTCCATGGTTCATTAACTCTGATACATTGACTTTATATACTTTGAAACAACGTTTCTCTTTGAAATCAATTATTTCAATCTAATACCCAAATTGGTTCAGACCTCAAAGTCATTTGCATTTCAATTTAATTGAATATTTCCTCTACAATTTATGTCATTTATGGCCTAGAAGATAGGACAGATATTAAAAAATAATGTCATATAATACATATGATATTTTTCAAATGAGTCATGCTTTCTTTTTTTCATTTTTCCTGTGTTTAGCCTGAGTATGTTCTAGAGTCACCTGTTGCCTGACAAGAAATAAAAGAGGGAGTGATGGATTAAGATTATTACACTAAGAAAGCGAAGTGAGTCAGTTTTCAGAGTTTGGTTCCCAAACTAGGGCATAGTGGTCATATGTGGGTTTCTTAGTTTCTTCCTCTGGATGGACACACTGAAGAGAAGAGGGAGAGTTTGGCAGAATTCCTACCATAAGATAGGTCAAAGAATAGCCTGGGAAAATTAAAAGCATTATAAAAAATGCCCCCAAATTAAGCATGACAGTGAAGCAACAAGGTGCCCCTAGGTGTAGGATTAAAAATGTTTGATAAAGATGTCCTAGATCTGGATTTAAGGGCAGATTTAAATATCCCCATGCCTTCTGGAGTGATATGGAGAAAGCAGCCAAGATTTCTCCTGCCCACTGTGGTTGAGCTAACTGGTGAACCAAAATTAGTCTGGGATAGTGGAAAAAAACCCACAGATGCAGAGGTCTCATGGTCATAGGCCATGGAAGGGACATAGGCTTTTGCTTCAAGTGACTGTGCAAAGGACAAAATATTGCAGGGACGGGCAGTCACATTTTAGTATCTATCAGCAAATGTTAGGTCCAGAGATGCCACACCGAAGTGGGGACCAGCAAAAGTTCAGAGGACAGCCTGCAGCTCATGGGTCCTTTCCTAATGCCACAGGATATGTAAACTAGATGCCAACTTTAGAATGAAGACAATATGGCAGGCCCACTGAGAGCAGGGAAGAGCATTCTGATAGGGAATTGAATAGATTAAGTTGAAAGAGTCAAGTCAACTGAAACAAACTACCAGACAAGAAAACAAACCAAATAAAGTTTCAACTTGAATAAAACAAAGATACTCTAAGAAAAGTTGACTGAGGTGTAATTTACATACCATCAAATTTATTCATTTAAAGTATACAATTTAGTTATTTTTAGTAAATTTACAGGGCTGTGCAACCATCACCAATTGTACTGATGATGAAGGGTGGGATGATGGCAGAGAAGTTGACAATTAAAAATAATTAAAAGTAAAATTTTAAATTAAAAATAACTTGGTATTGGAACATTTTAATCACTTCATTTTATATATTATATATATGTACTTATATATAGTTATATATGCATATTTATTTGTATGTATATTGGCAAGTACATATATAATTTTATGTATATATAATTACACAGATGCACACATTATGTAATGTCATGATGCTTTTTCATAAAAAGTGTTCATTTATTTTATGAACTAATTGTATCATTCATTCTCTTAATGATTTTTATATTGAAAGATATTGAGAACACAAACACAAAGTAAAATAAAATTCTCTTTCCCTTTAAAGAGTTTAGTGTGGGAGGCAATCACAAAACTCAGTAACGACAGTACACTATAGTAAGTGCTATAATAGATGTATGCCCTCGAATAATTTTATCTCTTTCTGCCTACAGCCCTGTAAGATGAGGCAGACATTATTAATATTATCATTGTATAGATAAAGATTCTGTAGGCCACAACAGTTACAGTAGCAAACACAGTGAGAGCCAAACCAGAAAATAGATAATTTTAGATGTATATTTTTGATCTTTAAAAAATACATTTTTCTTTGGTCTTAAGAACAGTAGATTTTCTCCACTAAAGTGTAATTCAGTAGTTTATACGTTACATGGTGACATAATTTTTTTGCTTATAGTAGAATTTTCCATTATTGTTCACTCTATGAGAATTTATTAAATACCCACTCAATTCCACATTCTGTGATAGGCATCAGGGGGTCTTCAGGATTAGATCCATTGCCATTACCATTCTTTATTGAGTGGTGTTACAATGTAATGATGGGGAAATTTGACCTCCTTCCTGATTAGATATTTCAGTAGAAAATTGTCCAACTTGTAAAAAATATGTGTGTGAGCACAAGAAATTGACTTAAAATTAGATAAGTTTGTGTTTAGATTTCAGCTTGGCCACATTCTAGTTTTATGAAGTTCAGCAATGTTTTTGTCTCTCTGTTTTTTACCTTTACAATGGGGATAATAATATCTATATAACAGTGTTGAAAATTAAATGTGTTATAAAATGAATATGCCCTTATAGTACCTGCCTCCTGGAATGGTCTTTCAATTATTAATTGGAATGCATTAGTACACTTAAATCAACTCCATATATTACCAAACTTTCTCAATGCTATACTTTGTCTTGATTAAAAAACAATAATACTGTTCTTGCCTTCAGATACTTTAAATGTAATAAATGATACTGGAGAAACTAACACATATGAAGTAGGAAACAAGTAGGCAAATTACGTAAGCTACTTAGATCTCAATCTCTTATAATATGGGTTAAAATTACCTGCTGTCACATGTAAAGAGAGTAGTTTGCCATATTGTTTTCTTTTCCATAGTTTGAACTGAGAAATACGCACTGAACTAAAGGAATCAAAACACCAGCTCCAATCGGTGAACTAGCTGGCCTGAGGTAAAATAGGCTTCTATTGAGGATACATCTAGACATTGGCTCCTATGTGGAGATACTTGGGACTGCCACTCAGCTCCTTGGAGAATTCTAGCTTGCCTCACCCACAGCATAGTGAGAGCTACAGGTGGAGAGCATAAGTGAGCGATAACATTTCATTCTTTGTTCCCCTCCCTGGGGAAGCTTGTATGAATAGTTGTCAGGGTCAGATTTTTTTTATATAATCATTCAAATGCATCACTCCTGTTCACATAGAGAGAAACATGCAAGTGGTGGAGTATGAACAATGATATTTGCTTACACATGGCTTTCAGGTATGTGAAGAGAGAGGGAAATTTTTATCCTACAAATATTGGGTAGGAATGTGATGAGAGTTAAATGAAGATATATAAGAGTGGGGACCCAAAAAAAACCTCCAGATTATCTTTTGAAGAGTGGGCCCTTTGAAGTACAGGCTTCCCTTGCTAGGTGAGTATTCTGGGAACCCATCTGCATCAGTGTACCAGCTGATGATGTTGCAAGAGGCTGCATTTCGCTTCAGTAAATTTTTTCAATATGTGTGCCCACTTCATGATGGGTGATTTACATGAACAATGTGTGGCATGACAATGCACCTGCCCGTACCACTGAATGTTCAGTAGCTTTTTACCAAAAATGGCCTGACCTCCACCCTTGACCCTCCCTATTCACTAGATCTCACCCAGAGTTACTTTTTTTCTTTCCCCAGTGACAAAAGTCCTCAAAGAGAAATGTTTTCTTGGTGTGCAAGAGATGAAACAAAAAATTGTAGAAGCACTAAAAGGCATTAAAATTCAAGAGTTCAAAAACTGTTTTGACAAATGGAAAAAGCATCTTGATGGGTATATTGCATCAAATGGAGAGTGATTTAAGATTAAGCATCTAAGTACACAATTTTTAATAAATTATGGGTTTGGGGGACAACTGAGGACACTCCTGCTCACATAGTCCCTGCACGGTCAAAGGTATTTCATCTCTAGGGGAGGAGGCATTGCTGTGGGCTACAGTAACTGTAAAGCCTTCAGAGTACTGATACTACAAACTGAGGAGCTGAAACTTGACAGTAATATCGAAAGGCTTAACCTTTCTACATCTCTGCTAACCCAAGGACCTCTGGGGTCAATTTCCAACTCTAAAATCCAGAGGTGATGTTGTGTTGACTCACTTGAGCGTGACTACACTAACTTTTCCTCTTACACTAGTAGGTGGCTGCACCTGACTCTTGAAACGCCGCGTGGTTTTCTTTCCATAATCTTGCTTTTGAGTAGGACTTAATCCATGACTAAATGGTTGGAATTGTTTTTGATCATCCACGAGGAACTACTGAGGACCTATTTTATTCTCATTTCCTATTGCCTCCTTTGAATCCCTTGATTCTTAAGCAGAAGGCTAGAGGGAGCAACTCACTGTCTGTCTCTGCCCATTTTGAAATTCCACAAGTTACAAAGGGGGCATGTCTAAAGCAGGGGGCATCTGTGTTGTTTCTGACTGGATAGCAGAGATCAGAGCTGAGTCTAAGCTAGGAAATGATTCACAGTCTCTGAATTATTTAGTCTTTCAAGGCCTACTTCACATCATACCTCTCCAGACTATTAACAGAAGGGAAAGCTGAGGTTGTTTGCCATTGTCATTTGTTTTATTTTGTTTTAATAAAGTAATAAAAAGAGGGTTGAACAGTAAATAATGGTGCTCCTGAATGCACAGAGTACAGTTGTCCCAAATGTTCTAACTGTCAGGAATGGGGCCTGATCTAGTCTTGCTACATGAGATGTGTTGCTGATCTGTACTGGGTCTTAGGATTCTACATGAAAAAGTGGATTGTGTCCACCTCCGAGTGTCAGCTGCCTTGATCAGAGGCAATGTAGGCATCTCAAAGAGTTTTGAGTTTCTGTGTCAGCAGATGCTGAAAACTCAGCCTTTAAAGTACAGATATTACTAGTGCCCTGTTTCTACTCTTAATTGCTAATTATACAATCTGTCTAAATGGTAGAGATGTGACTCACAGTTCTGCAAATGTCTTTGCAGCTGCCTATACATTCAAATTAAAGCCCAATACAGCTGTAGTAGAGGCAGTTTTATGTGATTCCCTGGAAGAACAAATTCCATTCTGATAGCTGCCTGGAAGTTTCTTCATCCATTGCTCAAAAGTCCATGACTTTTTGGATGCTTATTTCCTGAGCAGCACGCCTCCTCATCCTGGATGAAGGGAGAAATTGCCATTTTGCTGTTTTGCACTCACTTAAATGTGAGTTACACAAGCCTTTTAAAATTTCATCTCATCCTAGGGAATATTTTAAAATATGTAACTCCTTTTCCTTGGCATCCATCCATAAAAGTATATTTAGCTGTTTGTAATTCATTGCCCATGAAGATAATGTTGTTTTCCTTTCAGCATCTATTTTTAATTGAGGACAAACTTCCTTTTAGACCTCTGATATTATACATTTATATTATAAAAAATAGGACTTTATAATACCTCAAATACCACAAATGTCAATGGGAGTTACCAAAACGTTGGATGCATGATAAATAGAGTTGAACCCTTATAACACATCTTGTGGTCTTTTAACTCCCTTGCCAAGATTTTTGCCAGTTCATGGAAAATATACTTTTTCATGGTCATTATTAATATTGGGATTCTGCTTCTGTAAGTCTTGTCTCTGCTCTCTCAATGTGTCAACTCAAATGTGAAGCCATGGAAACCAAGTTCCTCTGTTTCTAAGCCTTTCCTTTACTATATTATACTACCTTATATTACAGGTACACATTTATCCCTTTTCTGGTTTCTTTTTTGGTTTCCATCAAACATGCCATATACCCTTTGAAGATGTAATAGGGTTTATTCCAAATTTGGGAATCACAGAGATATGTAGGAGGAATTTGCATTTTATTCTTTCTTTCTTTCTTTTTTTTTTTTCAAACCCTTGTGTCGAGGGCTGACTTTCAATAGACTGCAGCTCTACTATGTATGAAACCCTGACACAGAAGCAGATCATCTAAGAATGGTTTAGTGCCAGGTTTCTCACAAACATGCATTGCTTGATGGGTAAGGTGGCAGCCCCATTTCCAGCCAAGCCCTGTTTTCCAGGAGTTAGGGCTCTCCACCCAGTCCCAAAGCATGGCAGGGGGCTACCAAAGCATGTGGGATACACGCGGCAGCCCACCAAGGAGGATGGCGGGGGACCAGCTATTGGAGGCTCTGCAGTGCTGCCCTATAGTTCTGCCTGGGTGAGATTCTGACTTAGAGATGTTCAGTCGTAATCCCACAGATGATAGTTTTGCCCCATTGGCTCCTCAGCCAAGCATATACACCAAATGTCTGAACCTGTGGTTCCTATCCTACTGAGCAGGATTACCATGACAACAACACATCATCAGTAGGGTAAAACTAACCTGTCTCAAGACAGTCCAAAACTAGTTCATGTTCCTTATTAGTGGGTGAACAATCCAATGCTTCATGAATTCTGCTTCACAAGATAGGAAGAGCCGTCATTGAAGGATCAAAAAGTGACATCGCTATGAACACTTGGCCACCACAAGCCAGTTATCCCTGAGGTAACTTTTCTGGCACCTCCTGCTTAAAACCCAAAATGTCAGAAGGATCATGTGGCCCTGTTTTCACTGTCTGTATTTGTACTGAAAAATCAAGATCAAGTGAGCTTTTGCCCTTCTGCTCCATGGGAGGTTTCTGTCCTCTCTGTGCTTGCCTTAGGACACATGCATTATTGTTTGACAGGTTTACCACTCCAGTTAAACTCCCCACCAGGCACTGTCCTTGGATTGGGTCGTGCCCAGCTGGCATGGCCAAGCACTTGGTGCCAGAAGCAAGAGCCCTTTGGGTCTTATCACGTCTCCATTGCCCTGCCGATCCCTCACTGGCTCAGTGAAAAAATGATAAGAGTGGTGGTAATTCACCAGTGACCCACAAGTTAGCGACCTCAACTCCATCCCCTCGCAGGTATGAAGGATCCGGGGACCTCCCACTTATTCTACACTTCTCATGTCCCTTCACCTCTTCATCGTGCCACACTAGAGTCAAGCTCACAAGGTCTCCTTTCCCCCACTGATTCCGCCAAGCCCCTTCCCTTGGCTGTGGTTTCTCTGGATAGTAGGTGGAGACAGTGGGAATCTCGTTCATCCATTCATTTGTGTCACTAATTAGATGATGAGGAATTTTGCTACCTTAAGAGAGTCATAGTTACTTCCGCTGTTTACCTGCACTTCATTGAATTTCTTCATTTTGACATTCAGAGCACTGGGCAGAAATCACATCACATCAACACCCATTGTGGGCCTTCACAGGAATTTGCATTTTAATTTTTTTTTGGTAGTTCCCTGACTGGGAAGAATTTGAATTTTAAATGGCCAACAATTTTGATTTCAACATTAGATATCCTATTCTAAAAATGTGTACTAGCTAACCATCTCTGGATTATTCCTACAGATACTTTCAAACCAAATCTTCTCTAACCTTACATGATTATGCTGTACTGACTGCTTTCTCCTTTCCTCCTCCTCCTACTTCTCTTCACACCTATCATCCAGAACTGCACTGAGAACTCCAAATTCTTCACTTTCTCTTATGCAGATTTATTTTTTTCTCTTCAGCCTTGATTCTCAAATCTTTATATCCAAAACCCATGAAAGTACTCACAAGTATAAAATGTATTTCTATTTGATAGGGTCTGTCTTCCTGTGAAGGAATTTGAAGTAATAAAGAATTATTTTTCTTCTGCAGTTACACTTGCATCAGCTGTTTTTTTACCCTGGTTTTAAATTCCAAAGTATTTATTTAATGTCTACTCTGTAGCAAGTTTTAAATAAGCACTTATTTAGGGGAAATTTTTGCACCTGTAATGTATTACAGTGTAACATAGAGGAAAGACTTGGAAAGAGAGGAGTTTAATTCTAGTTCTGACTCATTCATTCCCCTACTTGTACATTCTAAAAATGATCCGACTCTGAATCAGCAATATATTAGGTACAGAGAGTACTGAAATTATTTAGACTACTGCTCTTCAACATAGTGGGGGAAAAAGCTAGGTGGACAAAAGCTTGTATTAATGCAGTCCTATGAAGTGTAAAAGTTGAGGTTTTTCTACGTTTTAGCTGTGTGATTTTGGGCACATCTCCAGGCCTCCTTTCTCCATCTTAAACTGAAGGTGCTAATAGTACCTGCTTCAAGTGTTTGTTCTGAAGATTGAATGAGATGAAGCACAGGCAATGCTCAGCATAGGGCTTAGCACACACTAAGTACTAAACAGACATTATTATTAATGCAAGCCCAGAGAGGGAACATTACTTTGCTTACATTAACATGCTTGGAAGCACTCAAGCAACCTACTAGGTTTTAGGTATAAACCAAATGTGGTAAGAGCAGAGAAAAATGCATGGAATTAAGGACAGCATTACCCTAGAGACAGCATTTAAAAATAGACTTGGTGTATAAATGTGAGTTTGGTGACAGATGAACCAGAGAATGATATCCCAGTAGGTTTTTAGAATGCAAATTGCAAGAGCAAATGGATGTGGGTTAGGTGGGAAAGAATGATAGTGCCAATTCTATTTTATTAAGAAGCGTTTTTTACCTGCTTTAATATTAAAGCCTCCAATTATTTCTTAATAAAATGTCCTTAATAAAGCTTTCTTTCTCACTCATTTTCAAGTCTAGGAGTATTAGCAGCATGATTGGGGTAAGGATTTCTTGAGGTAGACATTAAAAGATCCAAGTTATTTCACAGAGGCACTGCTACCTTTTGGTCAGGAGCTGAAGGCCAGAAAATTGTACACCTGAAGCCTATATAATTTTACTAATCAATGTCACCCCAATAAATTCAATGAAAAATAAAGCTTGGAGGATTGTATGGGAGGTTTTGAAAGGGCACAGTAAGTGGTACACATTATTGCTACTTTTATTCTACTAGCCAGAAATCAGTCTCATGATTCCATCTAACTCCAGGAGAGGTTGGGAAATGTATTTAGCCTCCAAGAAGGAAACATAAGGAGGGTTTGATGAGCACCTAATGTTGTCTTTGACACATCTGCTCATTTCTGAGATGTAACCTCTCTAAACCTCAATTTCATAATCTTTAGAATGAGAATAAGCAAAGACATGACTCAATGTCATTGTGAGGATTAAAACATTGTCTAGGAAAGTTCTTTTAGAATACCTGTCACATGTTAGGTGATTATTATTAGGTAAGGGCAACTAGAAAAGAAAATGTACGATACTTTCAGCAGTATTTCTAAAGAAATTCAAAATTGCACCTCACATGACATTGAACAGTATATGAAAGATGGAAGAGTAACCCTAATACATTATAGAAAGCTAAGATGATGAAGCCCTCATGTGTCTTGGACAGTAGAGAGAAATGATGGATAACATTTGCTGACAACCTTTTTCAGTCCTGACCATTTTCTACCCAGCTTTTGGCAGGAGAGAAGACAGTTCAAAAGTGGGATTCCTGAGGGAAACCAAGAAATAGTGGTAGTGCCAAGAGGTGACATGGGTAGGCTGTGTGTCCCATTCCTCAACACATATACAAACTAAGGAGAAACAGTCACTGCCACTTCAGGAAAGGTCTCCACATTATCTTGCCTAACTTATAATTAGATTTTGAGTCTTGAGTATTCTGTATATTGAAATTTTGGAACATCACTGTGAGGAGTACTGCTTGAAGGGAGGTGCATGTGATCCAAACTGAGGAGTTTGATTTGTAGATAAACTGAAATCAAATGCATATTTATTTTCTTTCTTATTGTAGTCTATGTTTATTTTCAACTACTAAAGAGTTCTGCTAAAATGAAAGTTTTGTCAATTCAAATCCACTGGCAGAAATCCAAGTAATGGCACAAATTTATTCATGAGGGGATTCATTGAAACTGTGGTGAATATTTACTTTCTGGTCAAAAAATGGATGGATCAGTTTTTTTTTTATTAACACTTAATTTTTCTTGTTATTAGTAAGAAAGTGTTAAAAGCCAAATAACTGAAATCAAGATTGAATACACAATTTCTTTCCAAACAATAAAATTGTTATTTTATAAATGATTAAACTTTTGAAGTCAATACAGTTTTGTCAGGATTACTTGCCATTGATTAGGAAGTAACTTAGTGAATCACTTTGAAGAACCTTCTTTATTTTTAGCTGTAAACGTGCAAGACATCAGCAAGTTGAATTAGTGTGTTAAATTGCCAAAGATATGTGAATTTATGTTAAATGCTTTATTGCAATGTTTTCAAATTTTCTGTGAATAAAGAAAATTATGAATTTGAGTACATTCTAGTTGGCTTCTGAAATTTTGTGTTTATGAATTGAAAACATCTTTAATTTAAAGATGTGATGGAATTTCATCAGTGTCCCTTGGGTATTAAAAATTCATCTGCTGGCATATGACACAGTTAAGCCAGGATTGGAAAGACACACAAATCTACAGCATAAAGACCAGGATTCTTGCTTCTCAAGTCAAATCTCAATTTGACCATCTTCTTTTTTCTTATCTGTATGTCTGAAATAAGTTCCCTATACCTCCCTTCTTGAAGATAATAAGTTGCTTTTTATTTCATTTAAAGCTCTGAATTGTTTCTACTTACACACTTTGTAAGACTTCTCAGGTTGTAGTTTTCCTATTTGTTATAGAATGTACTATTTCATAACTTTTAGATATCTATCTCTTTCTAGTACCAACATCACTCTTTGTATGAGCAACCTTTGTTTAGGTATTATATCTTATTCACCTATGTACCTATGGGCCTTTGCACATTTTTCAACTCTTAATGAATGGCTTTCCATGGAATTCCCAGGCTAATTACATACAGCATTTATTATAATCAGTATTGTGTTTCTCTACCTTTTGAGGTACGTGATGCCAGTCAGGGGAATGAGAAGGTATTTTCTTATTCTTGTTTTCATAGGAGGAGACCAACCTTTCCTTTTTTTTTATACCCAGCTTTTGGCAGGAGAGAAGAAAGTTTAAAAGTAGGCTTTCTGCTAAGAGCCTGCTAAGTTACAAGGTATATAGAAGCATAGGATTGCAGTAAAGGGGATATATTATATTATGACTATCAACTCTCCCAGATATACATGAAGAATAAAAGCATAAAGACATGTTCTTTTTGAATGCACCTTCTACATAGATGGTGCCTTACTTCATCATCACCTGGTATTGGTATTAGCAAAAATGATGTACTGTGAAGCTAATTAAGAGCAATTCAGACATCTTTTGTTTTTTTTTTTCTTAAAGAGGGTCTTTTCAAATGTGTAAGTTTTGGGCCTCACAAAACCTGACTCCACTCCTGCTAAGTAGCCCTAAAGATAAGAAAGACTAAAACTTATGATAATCCAGAATCTAGAGTAATATAGTGATAAAAAATGTAGAGAAAAAACAGAAAACACTGACCTGAGTTTTCATTTCCAGTAATTGAGAGAATTTGTATCAAGTTATTTGGCTCAAGAGTTTGGCAAGATGGCAACCAGAAAAGAGGTCCCTAAAATCTCTCCCAGGAAATACAATTAAACATCTAACCAGGAGGCAACAAAGGAAACCTTGAGTAGCACATGGACAACTGAGAAATCCATGCATCACAAGAAAACACCAGAAGGTTAGAGAAAGGAGGGCAAGCGGGAGAGGAGGGAGGGAACAGAGACAGATCATGACCAAACCCCACTGCTGTTAACTAAAGAAACTAAAAAGAAATCAGGGAGCAGCATGATACAGGGGAGGGAGGAAGCCAAGCAGTGACAAGAGTAGAAGCCAAAGTGGCAGAATGCTGGGAGACCATGAGGGAGCTGGACCTAAAGGTAGTGTATTAGAGACAAAGTCTGTGAACACAACTCTGAAATGCTGAGTAGCAAGAAAGCTGAACGAGGGCTATGAATAACCCCATGTGAGAATAAGGCCTCAGATACAGCACCTCAGTTCTAGGCACCCTTGTGGTCCACAGCATGTGCATACCCTGAACCCTCATTGGCCTGTGGCTTCAGGCCCACAGTGCAGACAACCAGGGACCCCACATAGTCCATGGTTCCAGGCACACGGCTCTTGGCTCACAGTGTGCATGTGCGTGTGGTGCTTTTGTGTGAGTAGTGCTTGCAGACTCATTCCTGAACAGCTCCAATGCAAATGAATTTCTGGATCATGATCTGGGATAAAGCACTGGAGAGAGGATAGAGGCAGATTTAACAGCATTTACCACAACCATCATGAATGGCCTCAGTCTGCATCTTATCAGCCACCGCTGGCTCCCCCAACTTCCCCATCAAAATGCAGGAGATGTAGTGGCCCCAGCATGCATTTTATTGGCCATCCCCATTGCCTGCAGCTTCTCCAAGGAAGCAGAGAAACCACAGACGAATGCACCCAAACCACAAATGCTACTGGAGACTAGAGATACAGCTTAAATACTTCCCCTTTCTCCCAAACTTGCCTCCTCCAGAGCCACCTAGTATCTACTCTACAGCACAACACCACAAAAATGCTAATCAGAGAAAGAAAGAGAGCGCCTGGGCTCTGCAGAAAATAAAGCCCTCATGCCAAAGAAAAACACAGTAGAAAATAAGAGTACCTTGGATTTAAACCTGCTCAGAAAGAGGATGAAAAATCTCCAGAAAAGTATGTTATAGACCTAAAAATTTATGAACTAAGTGACAGAGAATATAAAGTAGCCATTTTAAAGACTCTTAGAGAAATGAAAACATACTGACAGACCACCACAGCTGAGATGAATGATCTCAGAAAAAAAATCCATGCCCTAAAAGAACAATTTAACAAAGAAATTCAATCTAAAAGGAAGAATGAGAAGGAAATTTGAGAGATACATAATGCAATAAAAGAAATGAGAAATGAAATAACTGCTATAGGAAACAGGGCCAATCAGATAGAGGAAAAAATTAGTAACATTTAAGATTAAAACATGGAAACATCTCAGAGAAAAGAAGATAGGGAATACAGAATCAAAAGGATAGAAAGAATTCTGCAAGAACTATCTGACTCCATAAGAAAAAACAATATCAAGATAATAAGATTAGAAGGAGAAGAGCACTCTACAGAGGTTAATACAAACAAATAGTACACAAAAACTTTCCAAACCTATGGAAAGATCTGGAACTTGAATTCAAGAAGAAAATAGGTCCCCTAGATACCTCGACACTAGCAGGTCTTCTCCAAGACACATTGTACTGAAGATGTCAAAAAATAAAAACAACAGACAATTCTCAAGGCAGCCAAGAAAAAAACCTATAACCTTTAGAGGAAAACCCATTAGGCTGGCATCAGACTTCTCAGCAGAAACTCTACAAGCCAGGAGGGAGTGGAATCAAATATTCAACATATTAAAAGAGAGAAACTTACAGCCAAGAATAAATTATCCTACAAATTTATCCTTTAGATATGAAGAAAGAATAAAGACTTTCTCAGACACACAAAAACTGAGGAAATTTGCCAGCATGGGGTCAACACTTCGAGAAATACTGAAGGAGGCTCTTCAACCTGGAAAATAAAAGATATCAGAATAAATGAAATAAAGTTAGGACAACAAAAAAGAAACAAAAATAAAAAAAGGAAAGGAAAGTAATTGCCATTGAAAATCTTCACATATCAATCATCACTCTAAATGTTAATGGACTGAATTCACCAATAAAAACACACAGAGTAGCAGATTGGATGAAAAAAGAAAACTCATTCACATGCTGTCTCCAAGAGACACACCTCAGCCATAAGGACAAACACAGATCAGAGTGGAAGGATGGAAAACAATACCCCAAGAAAATGGCACCCAGGGAAAAGAAGGAGTTGCCATACTGATATCTGATGAAACAAACTTCAGGTTATAAAAGATAGCAAGAGACAAAGATGGACATTACATACTGATAAAAGGCACAGTACAACAAGAAGACTTGACACTAATTAATATATATGTTCCCAATCAGAAAGCATCAAAATATACAAAGCAACTACTAACAGATCTGAAAGGAGAAACTGACAAAAACACAATCATTGTGGGAGAGACCTAACACTCCCTTAACAGACATGGAGCGATAATCCAAACAGAAACTAAATAAGGAAATATCAGCTCACAGTGACACATTGTAGCATCTGGACATAATTGACATTTACAGAATCCTTCATCTGGCAAAAAAGAAACTATACCTTCTTCTCTGGTGCACAAGGAACATTCTCAAGGATAGACCACATGCTGGGACACAAAAGTGAACTCAGCAAATTTAAGAAGATTGAAATCATACCAAGTGTATTCCCAGATAACAAAGCTCTGAAATTGGAGATAATCTGCAAAGGAAAGCAGAAAATATCACATATACATTGACATTAAACATTTCATTAAAAATGACTGGATCAAAGAACAAATAAAAGATGAGATTAAAAAATATATAGAAACTAATGACAATGTAAATACAACATATCAAAATTATTGGAACACAGCAAAAGCAGTAATAATAGGGAAATTTTTATCATTATAGGTCTATCTTAAGAAACAAGAAAAATCTCAAATATCCTAGCATCACCTCTTTAAAAAACTAGAAAAAGAAGAACAAAAAGAATCTAAAGTCTGCAGAAGGAAAGACATAATAAAATTACAGCAGAGCTAAACAAATATGAGAACCTAAAGACAATAGGAAAAATTAATGCTCCAAAGAGTTGGTTGTTTGAGCAAGTCAACAAAATTGACAAGTCCCTGACTAGACTAATGAAAGGGTGAAAGGAAAGGACACAAAAATCCAAAATTAGAAATGATAGAGGAAAAATTACCATGGATAACACAGAAATACAAAAGATTATAAGAAAATATTATGAAGGGCTTTATGCCACTAAATTTAACAACCTAGAACAAATGAACAATTTCCTAGAAATCTATAGCCTACATATATTGAACCAAGAAGAACTGGATAATCTAAATAGACCAATCAAGAGTAAAGGAATTGAAATGACTATCCACAACTTTCCTAAAAGCAAAAGCCATGAACCAGATGGCCTTACTAATGAATTTTTTCAAGTATTTAAAAAAGACTTAACAACTATACTCCTCAGATCTTCCAAAAATTCAAAGGAGAAACAATACTTCATAACTCATTCTATGAGGCCAACATTACCCTAATTCCAAAGCCTGGTAAAGACAAAACACAAAAAGAAAACTATAGACCAATATATCTGATGAACACAGGTGCAAAAATTCTCAACAAAATATTAGCAAATAGAAGAAAACAATGCCACAAAAATTATACAACATGATCAAGTGGGATTCATCCCAGGAGCACAAGAATGGTTCAACATATGAAAATCTTTGTGATATACCACATAAACAAAAGACAACATATACACTGTATGAGCATATCAATTGATGCACAAAAAGCATTTGACAAGATACATTTATTTATGATCAAAACACTGAAAAAATGGGTATAGGGTATAGAAGAAAAGTATCTCAATGTAATTAAGGCCATATATGACAAACACTCATTTAATATCATACTGAATGGGGAAAAGTTGAAGCCTATTCCCCTAAAATCAGGAACAAGACAGGGATGCCCCTGTCACAACTATTTAATATAGCACTAGAAGTTCTTGCCAGAGCAATCAGGCAAGAGAAATGAATAAAATGTATCTAAATTGAAAAAGAAGAAGTCAAATAGAAGTCACTATTTGCAGATGACATGATTCTTTATATAGAAAATCCTAAAGACTCCACCAGGAAACTATTAGAAACAATAAACAAATACAGTAAAGCCACATTATACAAAATCAACATACAAAAATAAACAGCAATCCTATATGCAAACAACAAATCTTCAGGAAAAGAAATGAGAGAATCAATACCTTTTGCTATCACAACAAAAAGAATGAAATACCTGGGAATTAATTTAACAAAGAATATGACAGACTTATACAGGGAAAACTATAAGACAATTCTGAAGAAATTGAAGATGACACAAGGAAATGGAAAGATATTTTGTGTTCATGGATAGGAAGACTTAACATTGTTAAAATGGTTATATTACCCAAGCAACCTACAGATTTAATGCAATTCCCATGAAAATCCCACAGTCATTCTTTTACAAACAGGAAAAAAAAAACAATCAGATTTTTATGGAACCACAAAAGACCCCGAATTTTCAAGGCAATACTACATAAAAACAATAAAGCCGGTGGTATTACACTTCCAAATTTCAATTTATACTACAAAGCATCAATAATCAAAACAGCTTGGTGTTGGCAGAAAAACAGACACGCAGACCAATGGAACAGAATTGAAAACCGAGAAATAAATCCACAAATTTATGGACAAATAATTTTTGATAAAGGAGCAAGAAATATGCAATGGGGAAAAGACAGGTTCTTCAGGAGATGGTGCTGGGAAAACTGAAAAAGACATGCAAAAAATTAATCTGAGCAATGAACTCTCACCATACATTAAAAGTAACTCAAAGTGGATTAAAAACCTACATATAAGATCTGAAACATTAAACTGTATAGAAGGAAACTTTGGTACTAAACTTATAAACCTAGGGCTCAAGAAAAACTTCATGAACCTGACCACAAAGGCAAGGGAAGTAAAAGCAAAAACAAATGAATGTGACTATATCAAACTAAAAAGCTTTTGCACAGCAAAAGCAATCATCAACAAAACAGACAGCTGACTGAAAGGGAGAAAATATTTTCAAACAACCCATCTGATAAGGGTCACATATCTAAAATATTTAAAGAATTAGTACTACTCAGCAAGAAAACAAACAAACAAACAAACAACCCTGTTGCCTTCGAACTACCAACCTGACAGACTCCTCATACATTCCCCATGACATCCTAAGGCAGGAACTAAGTGTGGAGGCCATGGGGGCATAGAATATCTAGGAGGCAGAACTGACCTGTTCTTAGGGGTACTGTTCCTCCACTTCACATCACTCATATGGCCCTGGAGGATGACTGATTAGTCAATGACAGGTAAGAGTCCTCAAGGAAGGAAAAAGCTAAGATAGGCACAGTCGCATAGGGTCCATCAGGAGAGAGCTTGGATTCAACAGAGGTGAGGTACAGACACTCACCCTCTCTGAGGTTAATCTCCTGCCCACTGGCTGTCTTGTGTCCCACGTTGCTCCAATGGTGACCTGATAGAATAATATCAGTCATGCTTCCTTAGAGATGACTGAGTCAATCCCCTGGGGTGGTTTCAGTACACTGAGTCCTTGGAGCTATTTGTTCTCATAGAAATACAATGCATGTTGGAACACAATGAGGACTTCCAGAAAAAGCAGTTTACTAGGCAACAAAACTCACAGACCATGGAAAAACCAGTTTCACTTCCTTGTATGGCCATCAACAAAAGCTATGTGTTGGCCTGATTATGAACTCTTGGTCCTCAAGGCTGGAGTCCCTCAGCCCCATTTGTACTATATTCCTGGCTACTGTCCTTCTTAACCTTGCATCACCCTACTCATTTTCCCACATCTCGTGTCATGCTGGACGTGACACAATCCAATCAAAAAATTGGGCAGAGGACCTAAACAGACACTTTTTTCATAAAGAGATACAAATGGCAAACAGACATATGAAAAAATTCTCAACCTTATTAGCTATCAGGGAAATGCAAATCAAAACCACAATGAGATACCACCTCACACCTGTTAGAATGGTTATTATCAACTAGACAAGGAATAACAACTGCTGGAGAGGATGTGGAGAAATAGGAACTCTTGCACACTGCTGGTAGGACTGCAAATTGGTACTACCACTATGGAAGATTATGTGGAGGTTCCTCAGAAAATTGGGAACAGTGTTACCATATGACCCAACAATCCCTTTTCTGAGTATCTACCCAAAGAACTTAAAACCCTTAGTCTGCAAAAACTTATGTGCCACAATGTTCACCGCAGCATGGTTCATGGTAGCTAAGACATGGAAACAACCAAAGTGCCCTTTGATAGATGACTGGATAAAGAAGATGTGGTACATGTACACAATGAAGTATTACTCGACTATAAGAAAAGATGAAACACTGCCATTTGCAATGAAATGGATGTGCCTAGAGATCATCATGCTAAGCAAAATAAGTCTGACATAAAAAACCAAGAACCATAAGACTTTATTCATATGCAGAATACAAAACTGAAAGTAACAGAGAAAAAAGAAACAAAAAACTCATGGACACAATCTAGAATTAAATGGTTAATTGGGGACAAGGCAGGAGGTGGTGGGAAAAGAGGGAGTGGGTAGAAAAGTAGGGAGGGGGAACCAAATATATGGTGATGAAAGAGATCTCACACTGGGTGGTGAATATATAATGCCACAAGTAGACGCACTGAAAAATTGTACAACTGGAGCCTATGTAATTTTTGCTAACCAATGACACCCCAATAAGTCTAAAAGTAAAAAAAATATATTTTTAATTATTTAGCTCTGAGTCTAATTTAATCTGGAAGAATATTATGTTCCAGCTGTTTACCATTGGAAGAATGTAATCTGTTTATTTGTAAAATATATTTTGCAACATTAATAGCTTGCTTATAGTTGTAGAAATTATATAAATAAAAATAGTACATGCAAAAGAATTCTAAAAATATTAAAATGTCCTTACATGGCACTTTAGGTAATGTTCTTTCTTTTCCTACACATGAGAAATACAAACATTAAATTCTTCTGGGTGCCTTGGGAATTTGATTTTTATATTTACATATGTATGAATGCTTTTTAAAAGAAAAGTAAGTCAATTTCAACTTAAGTAAACCACTGTATCCAAAAAATTCTTGTTTGAATTTTGAGGAATCAATTTGTTGTGCACAGTTTTTATTCCATTTTTGGTATTCTAACTTAGGCTTTTGAAGACAATTCAGAAATTATTATTTTTAACAAAGTGAAATTCACCATCTGTATAATAAAAAGCACAATGAAGTGTAGATATGTAGTTGAAAATTTACAGAGAAGAGACTTTGGAGTTAATAATTATAGCATGCCATTCCATGTAATACAGTGATTCATTGTACTTAATGACCATTAATATGCTCTTAGATTTAATAAAAATTTACTTGTTTTCTATTCCCTGCCATACTATTGCTTAAAAAGAAAAGGTAGTCATTCAAGTAATAAAAGAATAAAACATAGATGGTTTATTGTCATAAAATTTCTGAAATGGTAGTGGGTGTAGCAAAATGTGCCTTATACAAGAAGATGGCTTGCAGTCAATGTCAGATTTGGAACCCTTAGTATACTTGTTTAAGCCATGTTGTTTTTCTAATTTTTCATTTCTTTACCTATAAATGTCAATATATATTATTCCTATCCTGCTTATCTTCAAAGCTTTTGCTAACGTCAAAATGAAAAATGGAAATGAACAACACATGCAAATGTGAATTAATATTGTTGTGGCTAAATATGATTGAATAATACTTTTAAAAAATGTTTTATTTTTAAATTTATTGAGGTGACATTGGTTAGTAAAAATTATATAGGTTCCAGGTGTACAATTCTACAATACATCATCTATGTGTTATGTTATATGTTCATCATTTCTCTTTCCATCACCATATATTTGAGACTCCATCCCCTCTCCCCATACCCTCAGATAACCACTGAACCACTAATTGTGTCCATAAGTTTTTGTTCCCTTCTTGCTTTCAGCTTTCAGTTTTATGAAAGAGTGAAATCATATGGTTCTTAGTTTTTTCTATTTGGTTTATTTCACTTTGCATGATGATCTCAAGGGTCATCCATGTTGTCATAAATGGCCCTATTTAATCTTTTCTTATGGCTGAATAATATTCCATTGTGTATATATACAGATTTTTTTAGCCAGTCATCTATCAAAGGGCAGTTTAGTTCTTTCCATGATTTGGCCACTGTGAATAGTGCTGTGATGAACATGGTGGTGCATATATCTTGTGGACTAAGATTTTCAAATTTTGGTGGTAGATACCTAGCAGTGGGTTTGCCAGGTCATATGGTAACTTTATTCTTAATTTTTTTAGGAACCTTCATATTGTCCTCCATAGCTGTTGTACCAGTTTGCATTCCCATCAGCTGTGTATGAGAGTTCCTTTTACTCCACACCCTCTCCAACACTTGTTATTTCTTGTCTTTTTTTATTATAGCCATTTGAACAGGTGTGAGGTAGTATCTCATCATGGTTTTGATTATCATCTCCCTAATAGCTAGTGAAGTTTAGCATTTTTTCATATGTCTGTTGGCCATTTGTATGTCTTCTTGGAAGAAGTGTCTGTTCAGGTCCTCTGCTCATTTTTAATGGGATTTTTTTATATTGTTGAGTTGTACAAGTTTTTTATATATTTAAGATATTAGTACCTTATCAGAGGCACCATTTGCAAACTTTTTATATTCCATTGGGTTGGTTATCTCTTTGCTTTTTTGATGGTTTCTTTTGCTGTGCAAAAGCTTTTTAGTTTGATAATGTCCCAGTAATTTATTTTTGATTTTACTTCCCTGGCCTTTGAGGTTAGGTTCATAAAGTCCTCCCTGAATCCAAGGTCTATAAGTTCAATACCAATGTTCTTGAAGAATACGTTTAACACTCCATGTAATAATGAAAATTTAGACATTTTATGAAATTGTTTTTTAATATTTAAATTATAAGCTATAAATGCATTATAGTTCAAACATTAATCAATGCTCATTTATTCAACCAACATTTATTTAGCACTTTCTTTGAAGCAGGCACTGTGCAAAGCATTAGGGATTTCATGACCCACCTACATCAATCATTATCAACTTTTAGTGGAAAGGTAACTATGGGAAAATGTGTATAAATGGCATATTATTTATTTTACAAGAGAAGACAGAGCATATGCCCATAATTTTACATTTCATAGCAATACACTCTAACTGAAAATCATTATTTATTAATTTCTTTGTAACTCTCCATTTTGTATGCTGGTTTTTAGTCCTACCTAAGTGGGACATGGACCATGGTTCAAAGGAGTTGTATAACCAGTGAGTAAAATATATTATTTGTGGAAAAAAAAGAAGTAATTTTATTACAAATGCTTTGATTTTAAATGAATTGTGAGCTCCTTGTTAGACAAGACTATGTATAGGGGCAAGCAGAAGTTTCTCCTGAAATTGAGTTACAATTTTATTACAAAATTATAACCATAACTTGCTTATAATTTTGTAAGAAAACATTTGGTATAGATTATAGAGTCAAAAGGACCTGAGTTATGATTTTATTATAAAAACATAGCCATACCTGCTTATGATTTCTAATAAAATATTTGGTATAGATTATCAGCTCATAAAAGAGGAGCATTATTT
>PVJL010012504.1:0-37052 GCA_004026885.1 Lyroderma lyra | reverse complement strand
AGATACGAGGCGCATTTTTACAGACCAAGAAAGAAAGAGTGACCTTGCAGGCCCGGGAAATGGAAGACGGAGGCTCCGCAGGTGGTCAGCCAGGAAGTAAGGGGTGCCCCCACCCCGAGAGCGGGGCCCACCCCGAGTCTCAGGGCTTCGGGGAGGAAGTCGGCCTTGGCCACTCTTCCGTGAGCCACTCCTAGAACTGTGTGTGCCCTGGGCAGCCCAGTGACTGTCCAGTGTCGTCATGATGAGGTGAGGAAAGCTCGATACACAAAAGGTTTCTAAATGACTCTAACTCATGTCCGCCGGGCTTCTGGGGCGGCGATCGGCCAAATGTGATTATCACCGGGCCGGTCCTGGCCGGGCTCGAGCCACCGGCCCCGCGGGCTCCTACCACCCTCCCTAACCGCATCAGCGACACCGGAGCCATCCATCAGACGAATAGGGGGCCTGGGACTGGGGCCACCACCAGGAGACAGCTGGCCCCCACTCCGCACCGTCACAAGCTCGCATGTGGCTACAGAGCCGCTACGCCCGCCCTGCCCGGTCTCCTGCTTGCCTCAGGGCTGCTCGGCCAGGGGCCGAGAGGGGCTCCTAGCTTCACGTGGACAGACAGAACCCAGCTGGGGTGAGAGGCTGTGCTTCTAGCGCCATCTGCCTCCTACACCCCCTTCTAGCAGGTGTCCTCCCTTCTGCCCCCCCAATCGACACCCCCAGTCTCCCCGGCTCAAGTCTGTCAAAAATAGAACTCGCCGGCAGCAGGGGCAGGAGATGGCAGGGGCAGGGGGCCTTGTTTACCTAACACCGGGCTGGTTGCTACAAAGGTCAAGGCCCATCTGCCAGGCAGCAGGTGCCAGGGAGCCAGCTGCCATCATGGCACAGGCCCGAACGTTAGAGAGGGGCAGGTGGACAAAGCGAGTCACTGCCCCCTGGTGGCCCAGCCTGGTACATATGCACACACACACGCATGCACACACACACATGCACACACATGCATGCACACACGCACACACATGCACACACACACATGCACACACATGCATGCACACACGCACACGCACACACACATGCACACACATGCATGCACACACGCACACACACACGCACACACACACGCACACACATGCACGCACGTGCACCCAGAACCGACTGGGTGGGTAGCTTGTGCGCTGTCTGACCCACAGCACAGGCTGATTGAGTCTGTGTTGGCTTCTCCCTGCCCTCGCCATGCCCATGAGCCACCATCCCTGCTCCCTGGGGAAGCTCAGGGAGACCATTTTAATATTAGGCTGAAGTCAACATAATTAAGAAGCTTAATCAGCTATTGTTTGGGGGGAAATCATAACACCATAATTCATTTTAAGCCTGAACAGAAACAATTCGGGGCCACGTTGGCTCTGGTGATTAACGTCGGTTCATTGAGAGTTGCTTCTCATGGATCCCACAGTCCTGCCCCCCCATCCGTCCCCCCACCTTGGCTATCCTGCTCCAATCCCCGTGGAAAATCTGCTGAGACAGGTGACATCAGGGGGGAGTGAAGCCACAAGCTCCGGGGCGTCCTGAGGGTGGGTGAGGGCCTCTCCCAGCCTCAGAGCCCCCCATCAGAGAACCAGGGAGGATAACCCCGTGTGCCCCCCGACAGGAAGGAACTGGCTCTGGGGAGCTTGGAAATGAACTGCCAAGGCAGGTGCCCTGCAAGCCGCCGTGTCCCAGGACCCCCACCCGTGGGCTCCGGGATGCCGGGAGACAGTGATGCTCCCACAGGACACGGGTCAGAAACACAGGCCCTGAGCTGGCAGCGAGGGTGCATGCCCCCTGCAAGGACGCGGAGGTGGGGGGCCGCCACTCTGAAGGAAGTAAAGGTGACCGAGGGCTCACAGGGTGTGCACACGGCAGGGAGTGCCTGCGAGGAGCCGCCGAGCCCCGTGCGTGCCTGGGAGCAGAGGTGACTTCGGGGGGGCGGGGGGGCGGACTCGGGGCTCGGGGGCGGTGTGCGGCAGCTCGCAATGCTGACAAACACGTTTCCTCTCTGAACCCGTTTCTAATCTGTCAGCTGTCAGACTAGTTCTCCGAGCTTCAACCATCCTTGTGCATTAAGGTCACTTGGAAGGCATTCTAGAAACGCATTTGCCCAAGGAAGCCCAGAGGCCTGGCGGTAATGGGCGGCGGGGCGGGGGAGCGCTCACCAGTCGGTCTTAAACGCACGAGGTGATTCTGAAGTTGCGTCCGGCCTGAAAAACCACTAGTGCTACTGAGCTCGTGCTGGATCCAGCAGAGGGCTCATTAAAACACAGATTCCTGGGCCTTGCCCTGAGCATTCCTGATTCGGTAGGTCTGGGGGCCTGAGACTTTGCATGGCTAGCAAGTTCCCCGATGCTGACGCTGCTGTTTTGGGGGCCACACTTGGAGGACCACTGCCCTGCACCAGCATCACTCAAAACATGGTTCCCAATACAATTCTCTCCCAACGGTGACCTGCGCCCTGCCACTCGAGGGGAGAATCCGCAGAACCTGCCAGATCTTATTCGGAATCGCCATTCTCTATTGTAATTCTGTTCTGTTTATTGTTAAAATTTCTTTTTGTTTCACTTGGAAAGGAAAGATGACGCTCAGTTTTAAGCGTTAAAGTGTACAAGTTGCTTTGTTACAATAAAGCTAAATGTGTACACACACACACACACACACACACACACGGTTGCCTAGAGCGGCAACCCTGGCATCACCGGGAAGCCTGTTGGGAATGAATGGACATTAAGGTGCCTCTGTATGAACTCGGAGATAACATGGCCTTGGCTGGTGAAGGAGAGGGTGACCATGACCATGAAGAAGCTGCCTCGAGGTGAAGAGGAGGGAGCCTGAGTGAGAGGAGACCCAGCTGCCGTGAGCGTGCACTGGAGTTGGATGAAGGGGAGAGAAGGCACCAGGCACACACGCGGGCCCCTCCCGGGGAGCTCTGCCCTTGCACTTGCCCTTGCCCGCATCGTGACGTGTTCTCCTGAGAGCGCCCCTGGCCCGTTTTCCCCAGGTGGGAGGTTGCATTCATCACCGGCTCAGCCCCAAAGGCACCATGCAGAGCCCGTCACCACCTGGATTACAAATGGAGGAGAACCTGGGCTTTGAACAGCCACCGAGCAAGCCCAGGGCAGGCTTTCACTCCCCTTTGGTCCCGGATCGGTGCTCTGTGCCCGTGCTGTCCCCGTCAGCAGGGCCAGGCTGGCAGGCTGAGCGTGCTGGGCCCAACCCCATCCTCGGCCCGCTGCCTGATTTCTAGCCACAGCACCGCCGCAGACCCTGAGCTGCACAAACACCATAAGAAGGCACTCAGGCCAGCGGGGGGGTCCCTGAGCTGGGAGGCAAGTGGCCCAGGGCTGCCTTGGGCTCAACGTCAAGTTACCAGGACGCTGGCCCAGAACGCCCGCTGTCTCGGGATAGGAACTTCCTTCTCCACAAATCAGGCAGCGCACCCGGCCGGCTTCCCTCGGAGGAGGTCGCAAGCACCTCACGTACACTGGGCTGCCCTCTCTTTGGAGTGTTCTCCTCCAGTCACTGTTGGGGGACCTCTATTTGCAGAAACACTGAGAATGGGTGGTCATCAGGGGAGTGGCCTGAAGTCTCTCCCTAGCATTGTCACTCTAGGGAAGGAGGCTTGCCCGTGTGACTGATCTTGACACAACATAACTCAAGGGACACGAGGGGCCATTCCGTGCAGGTTCTGTGACGGCCTGTTACTCGGTGCCCGTCTGGGCACCGCCGGAAGACGCTGCTGCCCGTTTGAACAGCTCACTGGGGCAAAGCTTCATCCCAGCGGGTGGGTTTGCTCGTTGGAATCAGCCCAAGGCTATTCAGAGCCTCGAACGGAGCCCAGAGTCAGAGAGTAGGCTGGGAAACACCCCATTCAGCTAAAACAAGGGGTAACTATAATTAAATTGATCCGGGGCTGGTCGGAACGGCTCCTAGTGTCTCCTGCGGCTCCAACATGCTATGATTTTCTTGTATAAATAGAAGATGAATTCCGGAGGCAGAAGCAAAACATTCCGCAGGTGTTTGGAATAAAGTCACTTCAAAGGAATCTCTGTGGAAACCCCTCTGCCCTAGATGACTACTTTAAAGGGCAGCTCTCCTATCGCAACGTGCCTTATTTCATACGTTCAGAGACACATTTTCATTTTCACATTTTAACTCTGAAGTCAGGATACAGGTGACAACTGGTGGAGGCTCATAGTTAAGTGACACCGTTTTGGTTATTTTTCTTTCGCAGTGGTGCGTCAGGTAATGGTGGATCTTTCTTTCAGTGGCATCTTAGGTGCGGTGAAATCTGGTACACCTCCAACCTCTGTGATTTCACATTTCAGTACTCTTTGAATTAAACTTACATAGTTGTTTTTTTTTTGGTTTTTTGTTTTTTTTTACTTCTCAAGTACGTTTTTATTCTCAGCTTTGGCCGCACACCCCAGACCAATTAATTCAGAATCTTGGGGGCCAGATGGCAGCATCGGTCACGTTTAAAGCCCTCCAGGCACACGGCCTGTGACAGCCTAAGGTAGCGACCACCGCCTGGTAACCCTGTTGGAACACAGGCTTGTAGGGAAGCCAACCCCACGGCTGGTGGATCAGAGAAACAGAAAAGTTGTCAGACTAAATGGTGCTGAGCTCCTGGACTGAGCCGGGCCTGAAGTCCATCACCTCCGGGCTTCACTGCTTTGTTAGCAATCCACCTTCTGAACTGCTCGGGCGGCTCGAGCTGAGTTCTCGGTTACTTGCAACACACACAGAATGAGCTCCAGCGATGGCGCGTCAGAAGCAACTGCCTGAGCTGCGAAGGTAAAGGGGACGGCAGCGAGGGGTCCTCCTAACGGGAGCGCCAGGAGGAGGAAATCCTTGCTCTGAGGTAGCAAAACACTTGCTTAAACTATGGCCTTTCTTTCATCTTAAGACTCATACCATGCACTTGCCAAGATCTCAGCACCCCAGAATTTGTTAGCAAAAATCTAAGCTAGCACAGGGCAAAGGCCACTTTTTGAAAACCCCAGTAAGGCTTACGGCAGGCCCACCGGGGAGCAGCTGGAGAGGAACAGACGCTTTGCTCAGAGGCCCCTCTGAGCCCGGGGTCTGCAGCCGCCACGCCCCCAGGGGCTGGCAATTCATCACCAGCCTTGCAGAGCTGCAAAGCCACCTCTTCTCTGCCTGCAACTCAATTTCCTGCCAGTGGAGACAGGAAGGAAGAAACGCGGACGACAGGTGAGGACCCAGGAGAAGCCTAATCCGCCAAGTGGCTCTCAGGTACACCTGCTAAGGATTGTCTGCCTGAGCAGAGGATTTGTCATTCCCCTGCTAAGGTGTCGCTGCAAAGCAGAGGCCTTAGAGGTGCTTTCTCACCCACATCGGAGATTTCCAACTGCCCACGGAGGCACACGGGAACCGCAGAGCACGGAGGCCAGCGGGACGCTTAGGGACAGAAGTTGACAGACCCCGTTCTAGCCTCAAAGACGAGTTCCCTAGCTGCGTTTAATGGTCTACGGCCTGGAGCACATAGACGCCCAGCCCACAGGACCTGTTAGGATGGAGTCTGGCTGCCTTTACAGAACACTGACTCTATTCACTGAAATATGTTTTCACTTTTCAAAGCTGTATCCCAGGCATTGAGCAAACATCTGACACAGGATGAGTAAACAGAGAATAAATCCACGCCAAGCGCTACCAATGAATGGTACGCGGGATTACGGCTCAAGACAACGCACAGCGCCTCGGTTTGGACTGGGAAAGAGGGAAGCAAGAGCCTTAGTCCCCTGGACCTGAGCTGCCCCTTCACCTCTCAAAGGGATCCCCACTCCGCCCTTGCCCTGGTGACACTTCGCTGGTGTCTCACCTGCAGCTGGGAAACACAGTCCCCAACGGACAGGGAAAGTACACTGGGACAGCAAAGGGGGGGGGGGGGGGGGGGGGGGGGGGGGGCAGGGGGAGCTGACTTATATAGCAAAAGGGCCCCACCCCGTCCCCTGATTTGTCCATCCTCATGCAAATGAGGACTCCAAATCCTCACAGTTTGATTGGTTCAAAAAGCACTGTCCCAATTGGTCAGAATGGAGCTGCTTTGATTGGTCAGTGAAGATGCTAATGAAGGGGAAAGTCTCAGTCCTATTGGTTGAAGTACGATCCCAGGAACTACCTCATAAGGGCAGCTCAGATGGCAAGAACACAGTAGGCTTCTCCCTGAAGCGTAGCTCTGTGAGAGGCCCCTGTGGAGAAACTGCTGCTGAGCTCTGTTTTTTGTTTTTTGCTTTTTAATTTGAGCCCCGTTGGCCACCAGGAGCCCTTCTTAGGAGTACCTTTTTTTCTCAGGGGCCACACAATATAAAAGTAATTACTAAAATACATAAAAATTATTCCAACTCAATAATGAGACAAGCAGTCCAATGTAAAAATGGGTAAAAGATTTGAATGGACATTTCACCAAAGAAGACACACCAATAGTCCATAGGGGCAACTAGAGAAATGCCATAATACCGTGATGACGCACCACTTTACCCGCTCTACGATGGCCAGAATCACAGAGACACACAGTAACAAGTGTGGGTGAGGGGACAGAGGCGCTGCGAAGCTCACACGCCACTGGTGAGAAGGTAAAATAGTCAGTGCTTTCGCACCACGCTGAGTACAGCGTGTGTAATAAATATCGGTGTGGAATAGGTAAATACGTGACCCAGGAGTTCCACTCCTACAGGAGAAATCAAGTGTATACCCACACAGAGACTTGTGCGTAAACACGTAGAGCAGCATTATTCTTAATAGCCAAAAAGTGAGAAAAACCCAAACGTTCAACTGGTGAATGGATAAACTAAGGACAATAGAGATGAAATCCCAATACAGGCTACAACATGGATGAAGTTCAAAAACATGCTAAGACAAAGAAGCCAGTCTCACAAGACCACAGTGTATGATTCTATTTATTTGCAATGTTCAGAGTAGGCACATCTATAAGGATAGAGAGTAAGTCTGTGGTGGCTTAGAGCTGGGAGGAGGGGCTGGGGCGGAGGGTGATGGCTAATCAGAGCACAGGGTTTCCTTCAGGGGGTAATAAATTGTTCTAAAATTAAATGGCAATGACAGTTGTGCAACTCTGTAAATATACTGAAAATCACTGACTCGTACGCTCAGAACGGGTGACTGTGAGGACCTGTAAATTATACCACAGGAAGGTTGAGGCCGAGGTGAGAGCAGACCTGCGCCCAGACTTGTAGACCCTCCCCGTGAAGCCGGCCTGGGGTGGACCCTGCACCTCGAGAACCTGTGCCTTGAGAACGCACAGCCACAGAGAACTAGCTGAGCTCTTCCATGTACCCGTTAAATCCAGGATTTGATTTTATTTCAGTAGCCTATAGCAAGGGAGAAAGGGGGTCTCTTTGGGGCAACACCCCCTGAGACTGAGGAGTGAAATTAGCAAGAGGAAAGGCAGGCTATGGTACCCACGATTTCCAATCAGAAAATAGGGCACATGCAAACGTACTCCGAGAGCGCTGAGACAAGTGATAGGAAACCAGGCCACCGCGGTCTCCGGGGACAGCCACACGACCCCGTCTGCAGCCTGCCCTCCGAGCTGCAGTGGGGTCGGGGTGGGGGGAACCAGGGCTCTTGGACCGCCTGGCTCTAAGTGGCTCGGCTCAGGGCCCGTAGTGGGGTTTGCGTCCCTCAGAGCATAATAAAGGCACGTCCAAACAGGCAGGGGACACGCATGTGGACATCAACCCACTTGAAAACCCGGGCTGGGCGCCGGCCCAGTGCACACGTGGAGCTCCTGCTGGTCCCTGCACGCCCGCCCCGGAGAGCGCGGGTACGCGTGTGCACTCGGGTTAGGAGGTCGTCGAGCCAGAAAGACGCCCCGGGGAGCGGGTTCGCGTGTCTCGAGGGCCATCACAGAAGCAGGCGGTTTGTGTGCGGTGCTGGTCTTGGAACACGGAAACAAGTCTACCCGCCGCCGCCCCAGCACGCAAGCCCGTCTAGGTGTAGCTGGCGCTTCTCCTGCGTGGGCCTCCCGGCCAGATCGTCTTAAAGCCACAGGACACCAAAGGAAGCGGATCCACCTGGTCAGTGATTTTACTAGAAGCCAAGTTGGGGGGGTGGAAGGGGAGGCAGAAGGGGCACCAGCCAGTCCAAACCTGGTCTCCATTGCGCCTAACCTCCAAGGGCGTACGCTGTGAGCGACCTCAGGGCTACTGGAAGTTTCCGGAAGAAGACACGGCTGCTGAGTCGGTGTGCCTGCTGGGATCCCTATATGTCATCCCTGTCTTGAGAGGGACATTGGCTTCTTTGCCTGCATAAATGTAAATACTGAGTGTTGTCCCACCCTGCCAGCTGCGTATTGACTTTGCCGAGTATTTGCTTTACTGACCTATTTGGGTAAGAGCTCTGCTATCGCGGCGGTGATGAATGTGGAAGATTCTGTGAACCCAGAAGGGCTGGGCCCGGTGGGGGAGTGGGCACGAGGTGGCAGGGACAAGCATTTACTGACCACGCTCAAGTGCCAAGCACTTTCTTCTCGGTTTTCTCATTGAATTCGTAAAAAAAACCCAAAACCTCAGGAGGTAGGTATTTCCACTTACGTACGGATAAACGGGGACTCGCGGGTTTTAGATGGCCCGTCGGACCTTGTCTATAAGAAGCAGTACAGGATCTGAACCCCAGGTCTGTCTGACTGCAGATCCGTAGCTGGTCCCAGAGGCTGGCCATGGGTGGCACTGGCCGGTCAGTCCCCCGGGGCCAGGGCTGAGTGGAGTTCATTAGCGAGAGCCTCGGGGGAAGTGCTGTGCCCTCCATGTCACTGTCACAGCAGGCCTGTGGCCTCTGATTTATGGCTTAGAAGTCTCTGAAACCTCTTCTCCCCCTCTTTCAGTGCGGGGGGGCCCTAACTCAGTGCTCTTGGGTGCCCCCCCCCACTGCCCCGGAGACAAGGGGGCGGGAGAGTCCCTGTCCCTGGCTTAGCCGTCATCTCTTCTTAGGAGTGGCATATTCTCCCCCATGGCTCAGCACTTGACCTCCCCAAATTGGAAAATTGACCCCCAAATTGGAAAACTGGGCCGTTGGATGGTTTTCAAACTTATTTCACCACGACTGACAGTAAGAAATGTATTTCCTCTTACGACCCAGTTCACATGTAAATATGTTTCTCCACAAAACGAAGCTGCTTCATACTATGTGATGTTCTCTACTATTTTCTATTTTATTCTATTTCTTTTTTTTTTTTTTTATTGCTGGTCACAGTTCATTAATTGACTTGATTTCCTTCCATTCAGGGCTCACGACCCACACTTTGGAAGATTCCGCTCTTGGTGCTCTGTAATGACCATCCTGGCGGGGACACTTGGTGACTGTCTGCCTACCTGCCGCGTGCAGAGGGGGTCTTTCTGAGCTGATGGGCTCCTGCTGCACCTGCCGCCGCTCTGGCCCTCTCCCTGCCCCTGGCCTGTCCCCCAGCCAGCCCGTCTCGGGTGTGTGCACGTTACCTTCCTGAATTCTCTGAGGTAAAACGACTCGCTCAAAGTCACACCTTTAGGAGCTGGAACCGCACGATCTGACTGCACACCCAGGGCCTCCCGTGCCCGCGTCCGACGCCTGAGACAGGCCTCACCGGGAGGAGTCACCCACCTCACCGACCCGCAGGCGTTTGCATCCCTGAAAGAGCACCGCTGTTCCTGCACCCCTGCACCCAGCACCCTTACCCGTTGGCTACATCTCAGCACACGCCCCCAAGCCTGTCTCTGCATCCGTCTGGGTACCCCCAGGTCAGGTGTGTGCTTGGGCATGAGGGACAGGTGAGTCAGTCCATTTTGATCTGTCTCGTCTCTGGGTCTATTTCTGAATTCTTAATCCCCCAGAAGTAGATGTTCTACCACAAGCAGACTTCACTTGGTCAAACCAAATGTGTCATCAATGTGTCATTAAAGCTGCACCCCTCTTCCAACCCCACAAGTAGACCTTAACTCCTCCTGTTATACCTCCTCCCCACCCCCAAATCTGTGATGTGGCAGCCAGGAGTCCCGTGGATGCATGAGCTGGGGTCGCTGGGGTCGCTGGGAGGCGTCAAGAGCATCAGTGGCCTCCTGGCTGTGAACACACCAGAGCCAACCATGAACAGTGCCACTCAAGGCAGGTTCGGCAGGCGAGGCTGTCACCCAGAGGGCCACCTGTAAGCCAAGTTCGGGCTTGAGATTTCTAATGGCCATTAATGACCGTGTGAGTTTAGGTAGAGAGAACAGATGGACAGTGACCGCGGGAGGACAGCTGGTGGGGGTGACAGTAGCTGGTGGATGGTAGGTGACTACAGATGGACTGTGGCTCAGGGCAGATAATAGATAGCCAGGGAGAGCAGATCGCAGATAACAAATGGAAGGCAGAAGAGGGGTTGAAGATAATAGGAGCTGATAGTGGGTAATAGCAGATATTTGATAAGAGTAGCTAATAATGGATAATAGGAGCTAGGTGATAATAGCAGCTAATGGTGCTATTAGTCAGTAAGTGATAATAGTTGCTAATGGAGGGCAGTGCTAATAGCAGGTAAGGGCTGGCTGTAGGTCACAGTTAATAGCTCAGAGGGAGTGGCCGAAAAGACCACCAAAGACTGACCAGCTTCTAGTTCCATCTGTTACTCTAAGTGGCTTTGGGACACGATGGATTGTTAGCCTGTTCTGAAGTCTCTGACACCCCAGGTGGGGGCTGGGTGGGGTGGGGGCTGGCCAGCCCAGCAGTCACAGAACCTAGTGTCGGGTTCCTTCATGAGCGAACCGCAGGATGAGGGACCTGCCATCCCACTGCTCTGATTCCTCATCTCCAGGGGTGAGACGGGCCATACTCCTACTCCACCCCCGTAGAGGGCAAACTGAGGACTCAGGACCGAGGTAAGCACACAGGGTGCCCCTGAGGCTGCCCCCCACACACCCTTTTGTTTCTCAGACATGGCTAGCCTCAAAGGACCACCCTGCTCTCACATTCTGAGAGAAGACCCCCTGCCCCTGCCCCAAGGAGTCAGAGAAGACCCGCCTCCCTCCTGCCTCATGACGCCGGTGAGATCCACTGACGGTGCCCTTGTCCACCTGCCTCTGTGGACCCCAGGTGCCCTGAGACGCTCCCCATTAATTAGCATGCTCCCCTTTGCCAACGACCTTAATAAATCATCTCCTCCATTGCTGGTGCCTTCTGCCTTCCACAATATTGTCTCCTCTTGCAGAGTTAACATGAGGATGAAATGAAATCGCGTGTGAAAGTTGTACCGCACGGCATCGCCTATGCCCGTTTCCCCAATGGGATTTGAATGGCCTCCGGTGGGTCTACATGGGACCAAATATTGGTCCACTCGCAGGTCAGCAGAGCATTAACCACGAAACAACCCCAGTTACTGGAAACACCAGCACCCCCACTACCTCTGCTCCCATGCAAAGGAGTAAAGAAACTGCCTTCCCTGCTGCTATTATTTCCAAATATGTCCCCATGCATATTGTTTCTCCACATAGTATACATTTTCATATGTATGTAAATGGTATTAATTAATATTCAAATATAATGTGTAGTACTTATTAGGAATCATTTTGGTGTCAACTATGTATTGTGTGACTTTTTATGCAGCATAATATACATGTATTATTATACTATATAATACTATATACTGCTAATACTATATACACGTATTATTAATACTATACTACATGCACTAATTTTTGTTATACCCATTTTTGGAGGCAAACCAACAGTCTTAGAGAAGGTAAGGGATTTGTCCAATGACCCACACTGATTAGTAACAAAGTTGGGACATGACCCGGGCTTGGCCGACCCCTAAGCTCGGGCACTCTGGGACATGAACCCGGGCCTGGCCGACCCCTGAGCTCAGGCCCTCCCCTCCACACTGTCGTCTTGCTAAACGTTATTTATTTAACACGTATCCTAACTGCCTGCTCTAGGCTTGTCATAGGAGAAGGCAAAGGATTGTTCAGGCAGGTGCTGCCCGCGGAAAGCTCCCAATCCACTTTTCCAGGCCAGGCTGTGGGGGTGGGAAGCAGGAGACCACACAGGACACTTAGCAAGTGACGTCTCAAGGGAGGGGCTTGGAGAAAGCAAGGTCCACGTGCACCACAGCCGGAACGAATACGTGATATCCTCCGCGCTGAAGGGCCGACGCGAGATTGAACTTGGCCTCTAATTATGACTCGCCCCGGCATACCTGGGCCTTTCGTTGCGGTAAGGACGGGAGGGCGCAGCGTCACTCTGAGCTCCGTGCACTTCCAGCTGCCACCCTGCGGGAGGGCTGGATGTGTCTTTCTGGGGGACAAGACCCTCAGCCAGGAGCCCCGAGCCCTTTGCTGGTGGCACAGTTCCTTCCAGTTCCCTGCGTGACTGTCTCCTCAGAGCCTCCCCAATCCCTGAACATGTTTAAGTTATGGAAATTAGGGAGCAGACATATTCCTCAATTCCCTGCATGGCATGACGGCCATTAACCAATTAATGGCTGAGCAGGTGCCAGGCAGTAGGGTAATGATTAGATGGTAATTGCCATATCATTACCAGGTAAATATAGGGTCAGCCTATCATCCACCCCAAAGAGGGCAGCTGGGAATTCATTTTACCCTTATTAAGCACAATTATTCCTCATTCTCGGGGAACCTGTGATTTCCAGTGTAATTACACGGTGTTCACCAACTCCACCCGCAGGATGGGGTTCCCAGGCAGACAGCGAGGGGCCGCCCGAGCAGGTGGGGGGCAGGAGCGCGCAACCACGGCCGCCTCGGGGCTTAGGAGCCAAGTCAGCTGGGCACGTGTGAAGGCAACAGAGTCGATCGGGAAAGGGAGGGAGAAGGAAGCTTCATCGAGGACGGATGGGATCCTCCTCTGGAATGCCTAGAAAGCACGTCCTTCATCACCCCAGACCTCATTCCCTGCAGAGCTGGGGAGCGAACGCCATCCCGTGACGGCTACATGCAGGGCTTGGAGGTAGAGAGGAACACGGACCAGGGGACCTGATTTTAAGGGCCCTAGAAGTGCTGGGGAGCACGCTAGCTTCCGTCCCAACTTCACAGGTGCGCAAACTGAGGAGCCTAGCTGGCTGGGTTCACTCAGCTCTCTCCAAGAAACGGAATTAACGACTCGAAAAGCCAAAGGTCATCTACATGCCAAAAAGTGCAAACTGAGAACTTTTAACACTTGACAAGAGCTGGGCAGCTGTGACAATTGAGACATAAAGTTGACAAAGGATCCTCAGTGCTGCTGCGTGAGGTGGTGGGAAGCAATCTTCCCCGCTGGGGGCGGGGTGAGGCTCTGCCCCGGTGCAGGCTGGGAGAGCCAGAGACACCACTCTTCATGCTAATGTAATCCTGCCATACATCACCTTTAAAGAGAACTTGACTGTAATAAACATTTGCACCAAAACTAGTTCTTATAAATCAAGGCACAAATCCCCGGCCTATCGGAGACGCGCTTTGTGTCTGGGAGCCTTGCTATTAAATCAAGTACTGTAATTTGCTTCAGAAATGTTTTGCCAAAGGTTAAAATATACATCCTCAGAGCTCGTCAATCTCATGTGTTGGTGGGAAAGCCCCTTTGGTTTTTTCCTTATGACTCAAACCTTCTTTCAGTTTTGCAGCTGGTTGCCCTGCACACTCGGAGGCACGGAGCTGGGAGGGATGGGTCGCTGGATGAGGTAGAAGAGGAAGCACGAAGATTAACTGGGCCACAGGGTCTTAATTAGCTGCCGGTGATGCAAAAAGAAAGCGGGAAGAATTGTAACCACACGCACATTACGACACGACGGACCCACTACTAACGGGGCCCGGGAGTCACACGAGGGGTAATGTGGAGAACAAGATGGACCGGGCGCGGGGGGCGCCTTTATGACGTTTGCATTTTGTGTCACATGTCATCGTTGCAACCCAGTAGAATGACGCCCATTTCATCGGTGAGGCTGCGTGAACTGCTTGGCTTCCCACAACCAGGAGCAGGCCGGGGAGAGGTTTCGATCCAAACCTGTGGGCTGTCAGCGCTCCTCCTGCCGCCACCCCCACCCCCAGTCCCCAGGGACCAGCAAGCACAGGTGGTCCTCAGAGCCTCGATGGTGTGCATTGTCTGTGCCATGCCACCACCGCCGCCACCACCGCAGCATTTACCCTGGGCCACACGCACTCCCGAGCTTCCCAACAAGTAATGGCAGCCGTGTTCTCTGCTCTCCATGAAGCAGGCTCCCAACTACATTCTCGCAATGTTTTCTGTCTTTACAATTTACTGGAAATGACCATTCATCACAGCACGCCTGTAAACATACAGGCCTGCCTGGTTCAGCGGGGCTGTGGCCTCTGGCGTGCTGGGGGCCCCAGAATGATCGATGGCAAAGGTTGAGAACCTGGTAACCTCACAGGTCCAGAGGGGTCTGGGCCAGAGGAGTCCAACCCTAGATGTTTGGAGGACCCCAGACTAAAGGGTCATCCCTCTCCCTGCAGGAGCATCGACAAAGTGGTGGTTGAAGAGGCAGGAGGCTGAGGACCGAGGGACATGCCCAGAGCTGCTGCTCCCAGGGGCAGGTGGGCGTCAATCATGTGGGCCACTTCCTAGCTTCTAGTCCCAAGTACAGGGCAAAGGAGAGGACGACGGCAGACAAAAGGCCAAAACAGAGGGTGACCAAGAAGGTCGGCCTCCCCTGGCACTTCCTCTGAGATCAACCACCTGAAATATGAGGCGTTTCCGACGTCTTCCCCAAGGGCCCCCGTCTACGCCTTTAAATGTTTGCCGGGTGCGCCCCGTTGCATCGGGCCGAGACACGACTTCGGAAGTCCTGCTGGGAGGGGTCACCTCGTCCTCCCAGGGCAGCACTGTTATGGGAGAAGACTCCAGGGGAAGAAAAGGTCAGGGGGGACTAGGGAGTGAGACGACCTAGAAAAAGTTTCAGCCTCTGCAAGAGAGAGGCAGGCCAGGCTAAGCCTCCGAAATGAGGGAGCCTGGACAGAAGGGCAACGGGAGAAGAGAAAAGGGGGTGAATTCAAGAAGGGGGCGAGGAAAGGGAAGCGGAGACCTCCCTTACCCAAGGCAGAGGCTCCGAGGGCCAGCACAGGAGAGGAGGTGCAGGCAGTGACACCTCACTACGCGGCCGGCGTGGGAGAGGAGGTGCAGGCAGTGACACCTCACTACGCGGCCAGCACGAGAGAGGAGGTGCAGGCAGTGACACCTCACTAGCGGCCGGCGTGGGAGAGGAGGTGCAGGCAGTGACACCTCACTACGCGGCCGGCGTGGGAGAGGAGGTGCTGGCAGTGACACCTCACTAGCGGCCGGCGTGGGAGAGGAGGTGCAGGCAGTGACACCTCACTAGCGGCCGGCGAGGGAGAGGACAGATACCTCACTATACAGCTCGAGCGTACCCCTGCACCCACTCCGAGAGCATGGCACCGGTGAGGTGGCCAGGAGAGAGAAGGGCCTGTCTCCCCTCTCTGCACCACGGCCCAGCAAACTGCCCCCCGCCCTCCTGCAGGCCTGCATTAGAATCAGGGAAATAATTATGAGATAGAGGGGATTTATTAAATTGGATAAATCCTGGCTACAGCCTATTTTTTTATTTTTAGGCTTTAAGTGATGTGTGTATTTTTTTCATTAAGACTGCATAATAAAATAATTGCATAATTAGTGGGGAATTTGTTACCTTTCAAGGAAGCTCTTTAATCCCCTGAAGAACACCTCCCCTCCCCCAGGCCCTCTCTCCAGGAAGGCTGAAGAGGAAATAAGGGGAGAGGAAGAGGGCTGCCCTTCCGGGCCACCAGGCTGCAGGAGAGAAAGGAGGGTCACTCCCACCACCACCCTGTCTCCAAACCAGTGAACCCCAGAGGGTTCAGTGCAAGTCCTCCTGTCCCCACTCCTTCCAGACCCCTGCCATGCTCCTACCAATGTTCCCCAAATGTGTGCTCCTCAGGTTCACGTGTGGCTCTTGACAAAATACAGATTCCCAGGAAGGAGGGACTGCAGGCGTCGGCATCCCTAGAGACTGCTACTCATGCTCGGCAGCAGCCACGGTCCGCCGTGACCCTGGAGTGAGGCAGCGTGTCCAAAGGGGAGGACCCGATACCGACGGGGCAGGGCGCAGGAGGAGCTGTGGGCACCCCTCACTCTCCCCATGACATGAACAGTTGGGGAGACCCTTGCTTATGATCAAGGCTAGCCACTGTCCCTTCTCCTACGTGGTCCCCCCTTTTCCCATCTGTACGATGGGGGGCCATGCCAGATGTGCTAAGGCCCTCCCAGTTCTGAGATGCTTTGACTCAGGCGATGTTTTATCATCTGGCCCCTCCCACTCGGATCTATGGACCCTCCCAGGCCCAGGGGGACGTGACCCTACGATGAGCCTGTGAGCCAGGGAAACTAGGACATGCTCTGTGTCCCCGAGAACGGTTCCTGAAAATCCCTCCCTTCCCTGTGACTTCCGGAAGACTCACCGATGTGCCCCTTCCCGTTTCCCTATGACAAGGCCAGCACGGACCCTCAACATTCCCTTCCTCGCTCGTAAATGATAAGCCGCAGTGCTGGTTCCACGGGTCCATCCGAGCAAAATGCTGGTTATAACCGAACTTGGCTTCTGCTGCCCCCCTGCCCCAGGCCCCTGAATGGCAGACAGCCCTTGGGCTCCGGGGGACCGCTCTCTGGTCTCCTGTCCCCTCACATCTCCCTCACGCGGCTGCCATGCCCCTGTTCGCAGCGCTCAGCCCCACCACTGCCCCATCCTGATGGTCCTCCGAGTCCTCTCCCTGCCTCGCGATAATCCTCTCGAATAAAACCTCTCCTTCCCAAGTCCGGGAGTTGTTTTTTATTTGCTTTTTATTTGACAATGACCACAGGCAAATCATTTTACTAGAGTTTCCACAGCTGTCAAGCAAAGAAAACTATGTCACAAAGTTGTAAAATCAAAGACGTAACGTCTATCAAGGTACTCTGTACGCCATCGGAAAATAAAACATAGTTCTGGGGGTGCTCCAGGCCTCCACCCGCGCTGTGCCTGCACGGCGGGGACCCCGCGCCCAGTTCCACTTGTTCTCCCTCCTGCTCAGCCCTTGCCCACCCCCAGCGCCCCCTGCCCTAGCCTCCCGGCGCAGGTCAGCTCCGCAGTCGCACCCCAGAAAGGCCCCCTCCCTCCCCAAGCACGTCCACCCCTGGCTCCCAGGGCCACAGCCCGCAGAGGGCTTTGGTTTCACAACCAGTTTCTTTCCAATTTAAGTCATTTGGGGATGGGCCACCTCTGGCGCCCGCAAACCAAGACGCCTGGCTTACACAGCGTGTGCTGGCGGCACACTCCTCACAGCGACACCCAGAGAGCCCAGGAGGGCGGAGGCGCTGGGAGTTTGAACGCCCCCGAGGCAAACGCCCGAGAGTAACACCCCAAGGCTAACACCCGCCGCCTACGGCCCCTGCGCCCCTCATGCGGGGCCCCTCGTGCGATGCTGACTCAGGGTGGAGGAGGCAGCCGGCTCTGGCCCCAGGCAGGGCGCCCCTCACGCCCCCTGCTCTGAAGCTGCTGGTGCCTGAGTGGGCAGCGCCCCCTGATCAGAGGGGTGTTGCTCTTTGAGGAGGACAGTGGCTCCGTCATGCAGAAGGCCCAGCCTGCTCAAGGGACACTTACCGGTCAGGGGACATACGACGGGGGTGGGGGGGCTTTGTTGACACGGCTGACGGCCAGCTTGAGGCTCCGGCGTCCCCCTCCAGACCAGGTGGGCTGGGGTGTGTCACCGTCCACGCTCCCTCGGTCTTGGGTCCTCAGGCTGAGTGCAGACCCCAGTGTCCCACCCAGCAGCCCACTGGACAGAGGAGACGTCAGGTTGTGAAATGGGGCTTTAGAAAGAGTGGGGACACTCTGGGCTAAGTCACCTCACCTCTTGGCTCAGTCCCCTGCCCTGAAATGAGAGTCTTGAACTGGAGGGTCTCTGGGGGCTCCTCCAGCTCCCACCACTTAGACGGAGCCACAGAGAGGGAACCAGGCTGCCGAGAGACCTCTCTCCCTCACCACCACCAGAGAACTGGAAGTGACAGCCCAGCGCTGCTTTGCTGTCCCAGCCCGGGCCACCGGGGAGGGCAGAGCGGGGTCACGCTAAGCAAACAGCACCGGGTGATGAGCACACACTGACAGAGCCGGTGCAGCCAGGCCTCCAGGGCCGACACGCCCCACGGACAAGCGGTCCGGACCCCCAGGACAGGGGCCGCCCCCGCCCGGACCGAGGGCCCCCTGACCTCTTCCCTCCGTGTGGCCGTCACTCCACGCCTGCATCACGCGCCTGCTGTCCCGTGAAACCCAAGAGCAGGTCTGCGGACCCCACGCCAAAGGAGCACAGGCGCGGGAGCGATTTTCCGCCAGATCTCCACCTTGACCTTAAGCCAATGAGAGGAGGGCGTGCTCACCGACAGCGCCAGGGGCATCTCTTTGAAAGCCACATTCGGGGTGCTGGTTGACTGTCAGAGATGTGGGCTGTTGGTGAGGTTCCTGGAGCTCAAGAGCAGGGGGCAAGCTGCGGGGCAAGAGAAGGGGGCAAGGAGCCTCCCACCAGAGCGGCACTGTCTGAGGAGGACACTGGGGACAGAAAGAAGAGAGAAGCCTCCGCCCCGCCCCGCGTCCCTGTGCCGCATGCCTGGTGGCCGCAAATACTTAAGGGAAGACTTTTGTTTGGATCCTGCATCCCTGATAACCTGAAGATGTTACCATGGCAACCCCTGGGTTATTTACGGCCTTGCAGATGGAGTGGGGAGCCACCCCAGACCCCACAGTTCCCTCAGTCACGGTGCCCGGCAGCCCCCGGGGACAGGGAGAAAGACGGTGCCCGTCCAGGTGGCTGGAACTAGCTCGAGTCCATTGGCAGTCCCTCTCCCCGCTTCCCGCGTATGCCCACCAGAACTCTCTGTCCCCAGTCCTTCCATTCTGGGGGCCCTATAGTTCTCCCAGGTCACCCTGTACTCCCCAGGGACCAGGCCAGGGCTGGACACAGAGGGGCAGGAGTGCCTAGCGACCTTGGCCCCAGTTCTAGCATGAGCCGAGCTGGAAACCTGGTCACCCCTCCTATTGCAGCCCGACCTCAGGCCACATGTCCACTGAGGCCAATGGGTCCCCTTTCACAGAGTCGTCGTGCGGGTGACATGAAGTCATGCGTATACAGCTGTCTGCATGGCGCCTGGCACGCAGGCAGGACTTGACGTGTCATGGTTGTGCTGTAGCAACTATGTCATCAACCACCCTGGCACGTCCTTGTCGGAGCTCAGCTGGGGATGAGCGCAGTGTCCGGGGAGGCGGGCAGGGCAGTGTCCTTCCCTCGTCCAGTCCTCCTGAGACAGAGGCACACACCTGGACCCCTCAGCCCCATTCTCCGCAGGCCACCACGCTGTCCCTCGCTGACCAAACCCCCTTCTCACAAGGCCAGCCCACTGAGCCTGGGCTGGGGTGGAATAGTGTCCCCCAAAACTTGTGTCCACTCCGTGAACATGGCCTTACTCGGAAACAGGGATTTTGCAGGTTAAGATGAGGTCATGCAGGTTCAAGTAACCATAATCCACTGACTGTGTCCTTAAAGAGGGACGTGTGGACACGGGGACAATGCCACGGGGCGACGGAGGTGGAGATTAGGACGCTGCCACCAGCCCGGGAACTGGGACGCACCCGCCCAGCAGCAGCGGGGACATGGGCCTGGGACAGACCCGCCCTCAGAGCCCCGGGACGGTGCTAACCCTGCGACACCGGATTTCAGACGTCTGGCCTCCGGGTCTGGGAGGGACGGAATCCCCGCTGCTCTGAGCCACCGATCCATGGCAGCCCCAGGGAACTAATACAAACCCTGGGCCTCTGGGTCATTTATGCTAAGACTGGGAGGACGGTGGGTGTGTGGGCAGGCGGGAGGACGGGGACAGACCACAGGAAGGGGACAAGACCTCATTGCTGGTGGTGGCGGTGGCGAGTGTGCATGCGTCATGCATCCATGAGTACGTGCAGGTGTGCATCAGAGGAGGGTTGGAAACGGCGTCCCACTGCTCCCACTGTCCCAGGTAGTGGTGGCAGCTGGGGACAAAGGGGCGTGCTACAGCCTCCCCTGTGGAGGAAAGGTGCCTGACCAGGTAGTGGTGACGAGGCGCTGACAGGGAGGGTCTGGGAGATCCAGGCCAGCGGGCCCCTCCTGGGGTCCTCAGACCCCTCCAGCTTCCCACGGGTGGTGAGGCGGCTTGGAAGCTGTTTTCAGTATTTCTGACGCCTCCTAGAAGCGACACACGTACCGAAGATAAGGCGGCACAGAAGGCTAACGGAGACGTCACGGCTTTGCTGCTGGCTGGACGGGGACCGGCTCAGTGTGATAACACGGCTAATCGCACACTAATAACTGATCTGAGCCCCTGATTGGCAGCTATACATGGCTTTGATTAATAAAAAATGAGGAAACAAATTATTGCTTGATAAATGCAGTGTGCTTGGCAGACAAAAACCTTTTTTAAATGCGGGAGCATGGTGCAGAGGGAGGGCGACATCACAAGACAGTTGTAAGAACACAGGCTCGGGAGCCCGACAGGCAGGTTCAAATCCCGGCTCGACCACGGACTAATAGCAAGTCGCTCGAGTCTCCACTCTCGAAGTCTCAGTTTCTTTATCTACAAAACAGGAGTCATAACACGATACTGTCCACGGCACAGTGTTATTGTGAAGATTAAAGGAGATAATATAGAGAACGCACTTAGATTACTGCCTGGCACTTGAGAGGCATATGTGAACTATCAGCTCTTAACCACTCGTACTACGTCCACTAGTGGGGGTGAAAAGGCCGGAAAGCACGGGGCTAGATCCTTCTTGAGGTTTAAGACGCATCTGTCATCACTGCTTTTATCACGAGAACTAAAGGTCATCGACCCTCCACACAGGCCAGAACTCACTCGGGATGGAGGAAGCCTCCGGGTAGTCGAAAGACTTGAAGAAGAGGACGCGCACCCAGGTGACCTGGGTCCCACGGACAGGAAACCCGATTTCATCAGCCTTGTGAGGCCGGGCATTAGCAAGAATGGATTCCAGGCCAAGGGACCGGACATTAGACTTCGTGTATTCGTTTCTACTGGTGCGTAGCAAATGGCCAGAAATGTTGTAGCTTAAAACAACACCCACGTATAACCTCACAGTCCGTGGGTCAGAAGTCTGGGCAGGCTAGACACTGAGCTCTCTGGCCAGAGTTTCTGCAAGCTGAAATCCAAGTGTGGGCCAGCCTTGTCCCTCCCGGAGACTTGGGAAGATTCCACTTTCGGGAGTCTTCAGGGTGTTGCTGCTCAAGTGCAGTGCCCATGGCTGTAGGACTAAGGTGCCAAGCCCCCTGCTGGCTGTCAGCGGGCACTGCTCTGCACTCTGCAAGCTGCCCACATCCCTCCTCCTGCGGGGTCCCTCCATCCTTGACCAGCCAGACCTCGCCAATCCTTCTCCTACTTCTCTCTGACTTCACCTCTGCCACCAGCCAGAGGACGCTTGGCTTTGAAAGGGCTTGCTTGATTAGATGAGGCCTACATCCTAATGACATTGCTATCTTAAGGTCAACTGTGCCGTAATATAACCACAGGGCAGTGGGCATGCCACTGGGGGCCATGCTTAGAGTCCCCCCTACCACACACAGGAAGTCAGACCGAGGCCAGCGGCTCAGCATAAGGCCATGACGGCTCTGCCCCATGCAGAGCTGTGTATTTCTTCCCATTCAAGTTCATGGTCATCAGAAAGGGATGTTACAAACACAAGTGCACATCTACCATCTCCAGACCCCCAAAGGCTGTTGGAGGCTTAGGTTTCGGGGAGTAGGATGGTTTGCGTGTGTCCCCCAGAACTGCGTGCTCTGGGAGGCAGATGCTTACCGGCCTCCTGGCTTTACTCCCTTCCTTTATTTTCCCCCGTCCCATGAGCAATTCAGGCTGAGCGAAGGTTCCCGGCTCCCCTTCTGGTCCAGAGGAAGAAGGCATCTTGGTATCTAGCACCTTCTTCATCTCCCGGGCTGGCTTCTTTCAAAACCCCACGACCCAAGCAATTCTTGTGGCCAGTCCACTCAGGAGCCCTGACCCTTCCAGACCTAACCTCCTGGCCTCCTGAGAACCTCCAGGCCACAGAGGAGCCGACGGCCCACATTTCCCCTCTAGTCCTTTAGTGGGACACGGACACTTCCTGTGGAAGAGTCAAGGCCATCCTGCCACAGAGTCTCCAGAGTGCTCAAGTCATCTCCAACGTCTGGCCTGTCTGGGCCACAAGACAGCCTGAGTGTCATGGCATCCCCATTGTTCTCTGGGATAAAGCAAACTGTCTTCCCGGTCGCACAGCCTGGATGGGGACGCGCAGTGGCCATGCACGGGAGCCAGCCCCCAGCACCTGGCCCGGGGCCACTCCAGGGGCTGCTGGGGGGCGACTTCCCGCCAACGCACTCTGAGCCACCGACTGTCCCCTCTGCCTGGCCGCCTGGAGGGACCCGACATGCAGGCAACCAAACCCCTCAGAGGAAGCCAGCGAGCGACAGGTGTACCAGCGGGGAGAAAGCAGGTACCCCGAGTCGCTCTGCTCACCGTGGCCCCCATAATGAGCTCTGCCCAGGCTCAGACGAGTGCGGCACCCACCCACCCAGGTGTCGGGGAGCCCGGGGCAGGCTTCCCCATGAGCTGCAAGTCCTGGCTGCACCAGCCTCCCTCCCCCAACCCCAACCCCAGCGCCCCTGAACATGAAGGAAACCAAACCACCATAACACGGGAGGCTGACCTCGGTGACGTGGGAGGCTGGCCTCGGTGACGCGGGAGGCTGACCTCGGTGACGCGGGAGGCTGACCTCACTGTGCGAACGGACACAGGGGCCTCATCTTCACCTCCCCTCGTTCCACACGGAGAGCCTGGTGCCGGCGCCTCAGCCAGTGAGATAGGAGCTGAGGCACCTGGCTTGATGTGCGTGTGTGTGTGTGTGTGTGTGTGTGTGCGTATCTGCGTGCGTGTGTGTGCGTGCATGCGTACGTGTGTGCGTGCATGCATGTGTGCGTGCATGCGTATGCGTGTATATGAGCACGTGTGCGCGCGCGCATGTGTGCGTGTGTGTGTGCATGTACGTGTGTGGGCGTGTCTGTGTGTGTGCATGTGTGCGCATGCGTGTGCATATGCGTGTGTGTGCGTGTGTACGTATGCGTGCGTGCATGCATGCATGTGTGCGTGGCTATACAAAGTAAGTTTTGGTGAGCTCACACTGGGGATAAAGCTAGGCGATCATGTGGCGCCTGACGAGTAAGACACGGTGTTTTCAGAAGTGTCCCTTGAAGGGACCAAGACCTAGGCAGAGCTTGCAGAAAGCAGATGGGAGTCACACTAGACTCTGGAAGAGACAGGATGTGGCTAAGGTGTCAGGTGAGCTCAGCAGGGTGGCAGGGAGGGCCAACCTGAGTGACCAATGTCGTGTCTCCGAATACTCCCGCCCCCCACAGGGAGGCAGTGTGAGGGGAGCAAGTCTGACTTGGAATCGGGTCTGAGTATTTGGAGATGTACAGGCAGGGTCAGGAGAGGCGGGGTCCCCTCCCAGCGTGACCCGGCTCTGGGTGAGGCCCTCAGCTCCTGCCGGGAGGCGGCAGTGCCCATTCTGCAGCTCTGCCTGCCGCCCAGAGGCTGAGTCCTAGTGCAGCCCCGGTGAGGAGGGAGGGAGGGAGGGAGGGAGAGGCAGCGGACGCCTCCCTCTTGTGCTGATTCCACATTTACTGGCCCAGTGGCTCCCGGCTGTGTGTCCCCTGGAAAAGAAGGGGACCCCTGGCCCCAACATGGGATTTCCCCAGCAGACCTCCCCAGGTGCCAGCAGGTGGCAAAATAAAACTATCAATTCTTTAATTGTTTCTTTTTCCTCCCTGGGGCATACCAACCCACCCTTGCTAACCATGCAGGCCTACCTTACCCCTCCCTATGGCCACAGGCAGCTTGAGAGATGATGCTGGCATCAGACGGAAAGCTCTGGAATGCCCACTGCCTGGAGGGTCTGCAGCCTGGAGGGGAAGGGGGTGGCCTCAGCTCCTCATTCGTCCTCTCCGCCCACAGCCAACCGCTGAGCTACCCGGCCAGACTGGGCCCACAGAGGCCAAGCCCAGGCCAGCCAGGCCTGCCCAGCTGGACCAGCTATGGATGCAGGAAGAGACAAGAAGGGGCAGAAGCGGGGGCCTGGGAGACATCGCAGTGGTCTCTGGACATTGAGTGGGTTGGTGCACCTCATTAAACAAGATGCGAACGACATGCAAGTGAGTACTTTTGAAAAGAGGCACCAGCAGTTCATCTCTCGGCCACCAGAGACACCCAGAGTGACCTCTCCTTGGAAACTCTCCCCCACATTTAGTTGCCACCCCAAACCAGGTCCCTGCCCCACCAGGGCCACCCCAGCACCCCCACCCACAGAGCACCTGCCCAGGACTTCTCTTTCTTTGTTTGCCACAAGCCCAATGGGTGAGGGGCACCCCAGATCTACAATTCACAGAGTCTAGTGAAGGGCGGCCCTTGGTATCATTGGCTTCTCCATCGTACACGTGACAGGGTTTGCCCAAGGCCACCCAGCAGTTTGGTGCCAGTGCAGAACCTAGAACTCTGGGGCCCGCCCACGCCGCTATGCCCGTTCCCCGGCTCCCCTGGTCTCCCTTGCTCTACCCTGTGAGTAGGACATCCCTTCTGGGGTCCGCAAGGTGGGCAACTGCTCATAGGAGAGGGGCCCAGACAGCACCCACGAGAAGCGTCACCCGTGCCCTGTGTCTGTGACTTTGGCCAGAGCCCCGAGCAAGTGAGCGGACCGGGAGTGCGGAGGGTGCTTCCCAGATGACTCCTCGCCGTTCGTACCAGTTCTCAGATCTCTGGGGAACCTCCCCAGCCGTGCCTCCCGCTCCCCCATCCTCTGCCCATCTAGGTGGTGCACAGACATGGCTGGGACCGGGCCAGCACCCATGCCAAGGCCCCCGAGCTCTGCTGTGGGGTAAAGAGGGCAGAAGGGATCACATGGCAGGGAACAGGACAAGGGTAGAGAAGAGGTCACCAGCAGATTGAGTCAGGCTTTCCCAGAGCTTTTAGGGGCTTGAGATGCTCCCCGGAGGGCCAAGGGGAGCTGGCGGAGCCCCCTAAGCCCCGCCAGAGACAGGCAGCCAGGGAGGAGCAGGGGTAGGTGGGGACAGGAGTCAGGGGCAGGTAAATGTGTTAATGAGTGTAACTCACTAAGACCAGTGTCCACTACCTAGAAGGTAGTCTGTGAGTTTCCTGGAAATGAACTGGCCAGCTGAGACTTTCCCTCCTGCAGCACGACCAAGCGGAAATGTCACCAGACGAAGCCAGGTTTGCAGAGCTGCTCTGAGCTGCAAACAACGCTGGCCGTGGGGGAGGGGGCTTTGCGGCCCAGGAGGCTGCGAACCCAGGGGAGGGGCCAGGGCAGGACGTGACTTAGGGACCCAACAATCTAGAATCGGACCCAAACCCCAGGCCTGCCTACCCCTATTTCTACAAGTACCATATCTGGCGCACCTAAAAGTCAGACAGATCTCCTCTGACGCGGCCCAGGCTCTGTCGTTGGGCAGGGAGCTTCTCAAGGTCGTTGCCAACATGAGATCTCCTCTCTAGAAACATAACGCCAGCTCCAAGAACTCGCGCTGTGCTCAGTTCACTGGCAGGCCCCCGTCCCACCCGCCGCCAGCCCTCGGTCCCCTGGAGCCAGGCGGCGGCGGCTGTCCCCGTCAGGATACGCGATCGGCCGGCTTGACATTTCAGCAGCCCCAGACCCAGAGATAAAAGTTGTCACAGAACAAAGTTCCTCTCCCCTCCCTCTCCTTTCTGGGGGAGTGATAGGCATCAGTGTGGGCGAGGAGATGGCCCTCTCCCTCCTGCAGCTGCTGCTACTGCAGTTCCTACTTTGGGGGGGCTGTGGGGGGCTTCCCAATTGATGATTACAAAGAAGCAGTTTATCACCTGAGCTTTTATGACTGCCGCAACTAAGGGGAGAGAGATGTCCTTTCAGATAAGCACGGGAAGGAGGGGGTAGAGGGATTTTCAAAGCCTCCTTTGTTCTCCCAGAGATCCAGGCAGGCCTGGCAGCCGGCCCGGAGAGAGGAGGAATTTCCAAACACGGCTCCGCGTTGGCTTCCCTGCCGCTGTACCATCCCTGTCACCAATTAGGGACGTTTCTTAACGAGGGGTGCGGGCCACTGTCTCCTCCAGCTGGCTCCCCCTAATTAGATGCACGCTTGTAATGGAGACTCCAGAAAAGGGTCCCCCTCCATGCGGCAGAGGTTGTCACCTCGAGCCCCTGATACCCAAGGTCAGCTGGGGCCGGGCTGGGGTAGGCCTCTGGGGTACATTACTGGGAAGGAGATAAGGAAAGACCTTTCTGAGGCCCCTCAGTGCAGGCAGAGAGCAAGACCCAGAACTCAGAGGTGGGCTGGTGGCCAGTGCATGCTGGGAAGTGAATTTGGGTCACCAGGGAGAAGGTGGGGGGCCGGTTCTGTGCCCCAGCCAAGCCTCAGTTGGGCCCAGCAGCAGCCCCTCCCCCAGGCCCTGACTGTGAGCCTCATCGGGGTGTGGAGAGATTTCAGGGCCTCAGTTCACAAAGAGGGGGTCCAAATGAGGTTGAGCGGCAGCAGACACAGTAAATATTGTGCTCAGGAAGGCTGTGTACCCTGAGTCACAGCCCTGTCACCGAAACATCCATCTTCCTCAGCAACATAAAACTCTGATCCTCCCGATTTGCAACGAGGCAAACTCCTGGGGTCTCCTGGTGTCCTAGATCACTAGACCTTTGGGGGTAAGGATGGCCTAAGGTTCAGAGTGCTCCCCACTTCACCTTGGGATGCCAAGTGCGACAGGAACATTTCCTTTACTCTCCGCAGTACAGCGAGATCACACTGGCATCGTTACATAAAACTGTACCAAAGACTCAGGAGAAACACAAGGGGAGAGACACGGGGTGACACAAACCAGAGCACCAGGTACAAGACCTAGAGTTGGCTCATGTTCAACTCGAAGCCCCCCACCATGGCTGCTCTCCGCAGAGATGAGCTCTCTGCTCGCCCCTCGGGCTGGAGGCCACTGTCCCCAGCCCACCCAGGCCCCTGGAGGCCCATTTCCGAGTAGGTGAGATGGGATTTCTCCCGCCCACCTACCTGCCTTCTGATTTCCAGGCTCTAGGCTCCGCACCCGCCCGTGGACTGGGTGAGTGAGGCAGGCGATATCCGGCAAATACGTCCAGGAGGGAGCGTGTGTGCGTGTGCTCATGGACCCTGCAGGCCTCAGCGTCGTGAGCGTGCAGGAGTGCACCCCACAGCCCCCCACGTGGGCCAGAAGCACACACGTTTGAAAGCAAAGGCCAGCCTTCCTGAGCTAAGCAGGCCCAGTGCGCCTGAGGACTCGGTCTTCCCCCGAACTTCCCTGCCCTTGGCCCTGGTTCTCTGCGGCCATTCAGCCACGGCTGGCTCAGTGAGGGTCCTAACGCACCCCTGCCCAGCCTTTGCCAACCCCCTGCCCTGTGCAGCGGTCTGGGGGATATTGCTCAGAACTCTTATTTGCTCCCAAGGCCCCTACACTGGTGGGATGGATGTCTGTACCCACAATGCAATCTCCCACCTGACTCTTCTGCACTAACAACCCCCGACCCCACCCTACGGCTGTGCCCCACCCGGCTCACCAGGCTGGAGTGCAGCCTCCCGGCACCCCGAGTCTCCTTAGCTCTGCTGAATGGAGTCCCGTGGCCCTCGGGGAGCCCACCGCACTGCTGAGTGAGACGACGACCATGGGGGCGCCAGAGGCAGAGCTCTCCATTCTCCAGAACTCTCTCGGAAGGACAAGCCCCCCGGGAGGTCTGGAAGGGAGCAGAACTGATGGACAGGAGGCAAGAGTGTGCTTGGTACTCCGAGGAGGAAGAGGAGACAGAAGAGAGAAGAGAGCTGGCGGTGGTGCCTCGCCAAGCGAACTGGACCGTCCCTTCAATGCCCGCCTCCGGTCCTCCTCCTAAGTCAGCAGGAGCTCGGCCCGCGGGGACGGCCGACGGGACCTGGGGACTATGTGCCCATTTGGCATAATTTGTTTCGTCATCTTCCTAATAACCCTGTGATGCAGGCATTCCATAATACCATGCAGTGATGCGGAAACTGGGGTGCAGAGAGGTCGAGTCGCTTCCCCGAGACACGGTTTCGTCCGAGCCAGCATCATGGACAGCCGCGTCCGAAGGCCACGTGCTTGCTGCCCCGCAGCGCTGGGCTCCGGAGGTCTCCCAGTCCCCTCCCCTCTGCCCTCGGCCTCTCCCCGTTTTCCCTCCATCTGCAGCGGACAGCCCAGCGTGGGTCTGTGGTGACCGATGACCTGAGCCAGACCACAACCAGTCAGTCCCTGGACAAACATTTCTCAAGGTCTGAGCCAGGACGTGTGCGAGAGACAGGGCTGACGCGGGCGTGGCACAGACACTGACCGGGCGCTGGGTGCCAGGGCAGACGAGCGTGTGCGGACCTGGGGGACAGCATGAGGGGGAGCCGAGGCCCCGCCTGGGGGCACGCGGCTGGCGACAGGGCACAGAGGGCTGGGGGGCCCTTTGGCCAACGTGACCACACCCCATCTCCTGATGCCAAACAGCTGGGCCCGGAGGCCCCTAAAAGATACGATTTTTTTCCTTTTTTTTCTTCCACTTGTTTTCCACTTTACCCCTCTGCCAATCAGGAAAGACCAGAAGCACGGCCTCCCTCACAGGCCCCACCCGGCCTGGAAGGAAAGGAGAAAGCCAGCCCAGGAGTTCTCAGCATCCCCCTCAGTCCTCGCACCTCCACCGGCCTGGCTCAGTCACTGAGCCTGGGGCGATCCGGAGCTGGGGCTCACACCCGGCCAGCTGAGCCTGGGGCGATCCGGAGCTGGGGCTCACACCCGGCCGGCTGAGCCTGGGGCGATCCGGAGCTGGGGCTCACACCCGGCCAGCCCAGGAATGACCTCCCCACCCCACACGGCCTCCCTCCCGGGCTCCAGGGCCCAGCTGCAGGCCGTGCCCCTGGGCCGGTGGGGCGTTAAGCATGCAGGCGGCGGGTACCGGGCTGGCTGCACGGCGCGCCTGTGCTGGGGCCCTCCCGAGTGACGGGACAGGAGGAGATGAACAGTCTCGGGGCTCGGGCCCACGCTCTCCAGTGTCTTCTGCCCCCGCAGACCCTCCCTCCGGGCTGGCCCGACTCCCCGCATCTCCACCTCCCCGCCCCAGCCAGGAAGTTGGGCTCCAGCCTCAGGAAAATGTCAGCCAGGCCCGGTCAAGCATATGCCTGTGTCATTGGCGCCCGCTGGGCGCTCCAACCGTCGGGAGGTGGGAGAAGCCGGTGCCAGGGGCGGGGCAGATGGCATCTCATCAGCCCCGGCACTGCTCTGAGAACCCTCAGACCTGCGCTTGGCTTCCTCTCTGAACCAAGGGCTGCCCACGAGCCCTCAGCCTCCATGCCCGTGGCAACGCACCCAGCCTGCCATCGTGCCAGCCCACGAGCTGGCAGCGGCCCCGCCACTGCTTGAGTCCCTCTGCCACCTGCCTGTTGTCACTCTTCATTGAGTGTTGCTGGCCTCCCACAGGGCTCTGCTCTCAGGCTCCAGCCTTCCAATCTGCTCTCTGGGAGGCTGACAGAAGACGGGCAGGCCAGGGCGGGCCGCCCTGCCTCGCTCCCCCCGACTCCTTGCCCAGGGCCTGGATGCTGGAACAGTGCTGGGAGCCCAGATGGTGAGCGCTGCCATCTAATTATGCGTGCATACGCTATTAGCCAAAAGCGTTTGACTAGTTCCTGCGGGCTCGAGCAGATCAAATGGAACCGAGCTCGGGTTCGAGGATTAGTCCGCAGGGTAATGACTGACTAGACTCCCTGCTGCCACTCAGCGGGCCACCTGCAGGCTGCCTTTACCTGCGGGAAGGAGGGCTGGGAGCATGGGCCTTCGGGGGCCGCAGGGGCTAGAATCCTCCAAGGCTCACGGCCCTCGGCCTTTCCCTGACCCCGTCCCACCAGTCACAATACACGGAAGACCCCGTGCTCCACTGCGATGGCAGCGAAGGGTCAGGTGCCCCTGGAGAACCATGGCGACGCCTCCTGTCCCCTGAGACGCCCGTCTCCACCTTGTCTCGTCCAGGAGGAAACGTCAGACTAAGGAGTTTGGGGTTCTTTTAGAGGAGCCCCAGAGCTGACGAAAGGACTTAGACAAGGGGGAGGTGGAGGGCTGCGTACAGCGAAGCTGAGCTCTCGGGGCTCACGTCACCGACAGGAAACCCAAGGCGGGAGCAGCAGACCCTCACGCCGCTGCTAACCGGGCGGGGGGCTCCAGTAGGAAGGGAAGAGGTCGAGTCGGGGGGTGAGTGTGCGCGTGTGTGTGCATGGGCCACACTTACATCATGCTCACTGAGGGGGCCCCGCACCGGCTTTGGAACGGGGGTTCAGCCTGGGGGTCAGCAATGGGGTAAAGACAAGACAGCTTCCACCGCCCTGCCCGTCTCTCCCTCCAGCAGCCCCCTGCCCTCCTCCCCCATCCCTCCCTCTTAGTCTGCAGACAGGGTGCCCTCCCCACCCCCCCGCCCGCCTCCCAGCCCAGCCCGGGGAAGGCGGGGAGTCGGACATAGATCACCACCGAGGGGCGGACACCTCGCGGGCAGTAGTAACGAGACAAGAGGCATCGAGGGGGGCAGGGGGGGTTCAGGGGAGATGGCAGCTGGTCCCAGAGGCCTCCTCCCTGTCCAAATGCAAGTTGTCAACAGATCACTCAGCAGAGCGGAGAGGGAGCCTACGAGAACCCCGTGGCTGCTCCGGAGAGAGGGGTGCTCTTCCCATCCCAGAGGGGCTCGGCTGCGATCTCGGGCACACCCCCACTGCTCCCCGCGTCGGGTGGGACACAGAGGGGACAGGCTCCCTTGGACGCTCATCCCGGGACTGGGCGGAGCTTCCCTCCTGGGGTCTGTGGAGCAGCGTGATTTCTCCCCGTCTCGGGGCAGCCTGGGCTCTGACTTGAGTGCCCGCCCAGAGCCCCGGATAAAACCTGCCCTACCTCAGTCCCGGACGCCGGGTTTTAATCCCAACCACCAACACCTTCACGGTGACGCCTAGATGGGCATCTGGTTGGGTAACGGGGGCCCGGAGCCCAGTCACGTTGGCACGTCAAAGAGGCCATCGTGACGTGGATGCTCCGCCCCGCTAACCACAGCCCCCTGGGAACCTCAGAACGGGTAGCAGCTCCTAAGCACGGTCCTCTCGGGGCGTCCCACCGGCCCGCAGCGTCCTGGACGCCCATCGCTGCCCTGCCCCCGTGCTCTGCCGTGCCCGGTCTCCCAGGGACGCGGGCCGGGGTTGCGTGCTGGCACCCGCATGCAGCAGGGGTGCACTTGCGTCACGTGCTGGAGGTGCTCGGGGAACGGCGAGCGGGCAAGCATTCTCTCTGCTGAATAAACGCCCTCGCTTGTCCCTGAGCCGCCGCTTGGACGGCCACCAATTTGACAGTGTGTGCAGCTACTGTTTCAGGCGTTGGGACAACTTGCATCCTATCACTGGGTCACTCAGGGCAGCGGTGAGATGACGAGAAGTCGTGCGGGGGTGGAATGGAGGGAGGTGGTAAAGTACTGAGCAGGGTAGAAGGAGAGGCCACGGCATCTCTTCGCAGAGACACTTCTAAACAGGAAAGAGCCCGGTCTGTCCACGTGGGGTGAAAAGAGCCTGGTCTGTCCACACAGGGTGAATGTTGACTTGTCCAGAGACGAGCGTCCTCAGAACGGCCCACCGGCCAGGGGTGGGGTCTCTCATTCCTGAGTTATTTCAGCCCTTTGGGAAACCCAGGATGCCCATGATACCAAGGACACAGAGAGGAGTCGGACAGGCTGACCCTCAGAGAACATGTTGTCCTAAACTCTTATTTTATAGCAGTTCAGAGAGGGAGGGCAAATTGCTCAACGTCACACAGCCAGCCACAGACAGATCTAGAGCTAGAAGCCAGGGCCTGTGATTCTGACATACCTGTCACTTCACGGTGCTATCCTATCAACCTCAGTGATCTCATGCACCAGACACACAGAAGGGTTAGGCATGTTTCCCCGAAGTTCACTGACACATTTGCAGGGAGAAAACTCAAAAAGTGACTTAGAGATGGCTTTAGCATCTTCCCCTTCGACAATTTATTTCTAAAGGCACATCCAACAAGCACCCATTCCAAATAAAAACAATACACGACTTAAGAAAAGTTCCCTTTCGATGCTCTTCAATCAGCTCCCCCAAGTCTATCCAATACAAAAATTCCGAACGCCCACTGCTCTCACAGGTCACTGGGTAGTTGTGACTCACTGGCTTGAGCCACCTTGTGAAACCAGGCCCTGAAAGCGTCTACTTTGCATGTAACTGGGTCACGAACAAGAGTAATTCATGGGTGTCATCAGAACTTACTTTTGTTTCCCACTGTCCCTTTACAGTTCATTCCACAGGGGGCAATTTCCCCTTTGCCATGGTCATAATCTTGGTCCTGGGCACACTCCATAGTTTGGTGGCTGTGATGGGTGGAGTTCAAAGATGGCCCCAAGATTGCTGCGCCCTCCCTCGTGCCCACATCCTGTATAATCCCCTCCCCTTCCGTGTGGGCGGGACCTGTAAATAGGAAGGGTAGTTACTCCCCTGAGTGCCTAAGACTCCCTCCTAGCAGAATGAATAGAGAGTCCCCTGCTAGAAGCTGAGGACCCCAGGGCACTTCTTGTCAACAAGAAATGGGGACCTTAGTCCTACAACCATAAGGAACTCAATTCTGTCAACAGCCAGGAAGAGGACCCTAAGCCTCAGATGAGAATGCAGCCCAGCAGACACCTTAATTTCATCCTTGTGAGACCCTGAGCAGGAAGCCCAGGCAAGCCACGCCCTGACCCCTAACCTGTGGAAACTGTGAGACGACGAGTGGGCATTGTTTTAAACCACTAACTCTGGTCATTTGTTATACAGCCATAGCAGACTAAGACAGTAGCTTCCTAGCATTCTCTCTATCAAAGCACAGAGAAGGAAAAATAATATTCATGTAACACGGCAAGATAAATGGGCAAAGCTACCCAAGGCTGGGCATCGCCCTGAGGGCTCTGCCATCTGTCCCCCAGACCACCCTCTGCCACCCCAAGAGCGGAGGGGATCGATGCCCAGCCCCAACCATCCCGCTCTGTGACAGCAAGTCCTACCAGCACTTGACGTTGTGGCCGCAGTCTCACCTCAGACTTGCGAAGGTTTGGCAATAATCACAACTCAACCATTTCGTTGCGTGTCAGATCATTCCCCACCGCAGATCCTGCTGGAGATGGGGCAAGCTTCCCTCCTCTGCCCCGCAATGGCACCCCCTCACCAGCGACACAGATTGAATCGTCCTCATCCCAAGCAGACCGCCTCTTCTAGCCATGGGCCCTCCCAGCCACCACGGGGCCTTCTCGGGGACACGTGGCCCCTTGCTGGCCCGGAACCGGAATGGAAGGGAAGCGGGGGAACCTTCGGGCCTGCCCACACTGCGTGGCGTGGTTCCTGTGGACATGAGACACACTCGGGGTGCTCAGGTGAGCACCGGTCTCCTGGAGGACCCCCTCGGGCCCATATTGGCTCTGTCCCCACGGCAGGCAGCCGGGGCCCAGTGCGATGGAGTTGCTAAGCCCCGTCTCAGGGACCCACCTGTTTAAACTTTTATCACGTCCCCCCCAGCCCTCCTTCCTTCACTCCACCGCACCCCCTGGTAGAAACCTCATCTTTTGGAGGGGCTGAGAAAGCACTGCTCTTCTCCGCAGTCTGGTTTGTGATATAAAATCTGTGTTCTGAGCCCTCTGGCGCTAGCTTTTGATATTCAAAGCCAAGCTTTGAAATTCAAAAATACCCTTTTTTTCCCTCTCAAGCACCTTGTCCTCAGAATTGAAATCCTGGCTCTCAATGCCTGCGCCTCTACAATAGCTTCACAAAAGGCTACTTAAGAGCTCAAACGCCCGGAGAGGGACCCTTTGTTCTCGCCGTAGGGTCCCTGCCCCAAGGGCAGTGCTCGGAGAAAGCCCAGCTGCTACTCCAAGGGTGAGGCGGAGGAGGGAGAGGGTTAAAGGAGCTGGCATGGCACCAAGTTTAATAACGAAACTGCACCGCGAGGCATTTATAAACCGCTGAGGTGTGTTTCCCCAGGCTCAGCGAGCTGTGGAGCCCATGGCGCGTTCTAACCAAGGTATTAGGAAAGCGAGCCGTCGTGCCTTCATAAATAGACCGTCCCTGACTTACGAGGGTTTGGCTTACGATTTTTCTACTTTTATGATGGTTGCAAAAGCGATATGCGTTCTGTAGAAACCATGCTTCGAATTTTGAATTCTGATCTTTCCCTGGGCTGGTGATGCGTATTATGATGCCCTCTCGTGAGACCGGGCGGCTGGAGGCTACACTGAGAGTTCTGAGCATGTGTAAGGCAGGCTGGGCTAAGCTATGATTTGGGGTCACCTAGGTGTATTAAATGCATTTTTTTTACTTACAATACCAAAGGGGGGGACACCAAAAATCCCCTGGAATTTATTTTTTAAAAATTCTTCCATGTTTGAACTTCAGTCACCTTCAAAGAACTCTTCGTTGGATGCAATACACCTATCGAGACGCTTTGTCCACGGCTCAAAACAGTTTTTGAACTCGTCAGTGTGGATGCCTTTTGGTGCTTCTGCTGTTTTTTTTGTGTCACCTCTTCCACATCAGCAAAATGTTTCCCTTTGAGGACAGTTTTCACCAGGGAAACAACAACAAAAAAACCACTTGGGGCAAGATCTGAACAGGGAGGGTGGGACTCTGCGGTCAGGCCGTTTTTTGGTCCAAAACTGCTGAGCACTCAGCGCGGTGTGGGCAGGTGCGCTGTCAGGCTGCACGCTGTTCACGGAGATCGCCCGTCACGAAATGGGCCAACGCGCTGAGTTCCCCAAAAAAAGTCACTGAAGCCAAATGCAGCTTCTCACAACAACGCCAGCTGGTACACGGGTGCAGATGGGTTTCTAGAACACTCACCTAGGGGGGGAAGCCTGTACTATGAGGGACCCGCCCTCCAGAAGACAATTCTGGTTTGGGGTGGGGGTTCCCCCTCATACAGCACACTCTCTGTTAACCGGAACTCAAGCAACCAGCCAATTTTTCCCTCCGGACCTCAGCTTCCTCATCTGTACAAGGGAGCACCTTGCCGCTAGGCTCTCTGGGGTTGCATCAAAGCCACCTTGCCCACCCTTGAAGTAGGGTCTGGCTTCTCCTCTGACAGCCGCGGGGAGCAGCACCTCTCAGAACAGAAATAACGTGGCCATGGTTTATTGCCAAGCAGAAGGAGAAAGAAGGCCACGCTGGTATCTTTGAGGCAGCTGGAGACATCATCCAGGAGCCCCACCACACCCGAAATAAATAGGGGAGACACATTTTTCCAGGCTCTCCCTGACACGTCTAATAGGTATCAGATGGGAGCGTCCGCATAGCAAATAGGAATCTCATCTCTCCCCTCCTTCAGCCAAATGGAAACAGCAGGATAGCCGCGGCTGAGCCCCCAGCTTCTGGCGGGAGACGAGAAGGAAAAATGGAAACAGATTACAGTCAGCCTGATAGCCAAATAACAAATAGGCGTCCCGGAGAGAACTGTGTTTTATTGATGTTTGGGAAGAGATCCACTGATTTCCTCGTCGGCGCTGCCTTGCCACTTTAATTGAGGAAGGTACTAGTTAGAAGCCCGGGGGACGTCAAATGAAAGGACGTGCTTAGTGGCTGGGAGACACCGCTGCGCGCACACGCAGCCACGCCCACGCGCACACGCAGCCACGCCCACGCGCACACGCAGCCACGCCCACGCGCACACACAGCCACGCACACGCGCACACACAGCCACACACATGCACGCACACGCAGCCACGCACAGGCACGCACACGCAGCCACGCACATGCAGCTACGCGCACACGCAGCCACGCACATGCACGCACACACAGCCACGCACATGCACGCACACGCAGCCACGCACATGCACGCACACGCACACACGCAGCCACGCGCACGCGCACATGCAGCCACGCCCACGCGCGCATGCAGTCATGCACACGCAGCCACACGCACACCCGCACACGCAGCCACGCACACGCAGCCACACACGCGCGCGCACATGCAGCCACGCCCGCACGCGCGCACAGCTGGACACGAACGCTCCCCACGAGCCGGGGTGTGTGCCGCGACTGGCCTCCAACCGGGCACGGTCCACTCCCCCAGGGGTTGACAGGTACTCTAGTTTCAAGGCGGATGGATCGCACAGGGGACAATCAGCCATTGGGCCTCGCACTGGGGCACCAGGGCGCCAGGACCTGGGGACGTCGGGCTCCATAGGGAGGAGCTGGTATTCAGGCAGAGAGAAGGGGACCTTAACAAGGGACCTCATCCAAATCTCAGCTCCGGATCCAAATCATTGGTTGGGAAAAACGAAGCAAAAGCACGGGAGGAGGTCAAACAGCTCGGAGGAAAGGAAAGAAGAAAAGGTATGAAAAGCAGGGACAGCCACAAGACCCCAGGGTGGCTTCGTTACCGCAGGACCCCAGTCCGTGTCTGAGGATGCCCGCTGGGAGGGCAGACCCTTTTGCACCATAAATGCACGTTACAGGCTTCGGTTTCTCCGTAGGACAGAGCCAACGAGTAATGTACCAGTCAGTAACGAGCAAAGAAACTGCCAGAACGCGGCCTGCGATATCAAACCCCTACTGTTTACGAGGAAGCCACACAACACCGCGTGTTTACGGCTCCGTGGGGTAAGGGTATGGTCCTGTGCCCTGATCCCCAGAAGGGAGAACTTTCAAGAAAGCAGACTAAACGCAGCACCAGGGCAAGCAGACATAAGACAGCGCGGGGTCACAACGCGGCTCGTGGGAAATGACAGTGATCTCCCCCACCCCACCGGCCCACCTGCCACCAAGAACCTCAGAAAGTACGTGAAGACTTCTGTGAACGCCAACAACACGTAGGCCATGACCCTCCTGAGAGGGAGCTGGAGAGGAACCAGGATCGGAGCGAATGGGGAACGAAAGGCCCCGCGGCCCGCCGCGGTGATGCAGGTGCTTTCC
>PVJL010012503.1:15224-36963 GCA_004026885.1 Lyroderma lyra | reverse complement strand
GGGAGAAAGGGGAGGGGGTGGGAGAGGAGGGGGGAAGCTAAATATAAGGTGATGGAAAGAGAAGTCACATTAGGTGGTGAACTTATTATACAACAAGCTGACAATGCACTGTAGAATTGTATGCCTGAAACCTATGTAATCCTTGCTAACAGATGTCACCCCAATAAGTCTAACAATAAAAATGAATTTAAAAAAAAAAAAGAAGAAAAATCATACAAATGATGCTGTTTGAAAACTCAAATGAAAATTTTTATATCCCTGGTTAATGCTGAACAAACATCCTTTCTCTTATTAGGGTCTCATAAATCTCACTGAAGAAGATTTAGTTACACCAATATATATTGTTGATTTTTATATGGTCTTTTGGGCTTAAGATAAAGAAGAACAAAATGATATTGATCGAATTCAAGCTAGGTAAATCTTCCATGACCTTGCTGCTTAACATAGTGTAATGTTCATAACTTCTAAACTAATTGATTGCTGAATAAATCTACATTTGTTCTTAAAATCTGAAATATAAATAGATAATAAAATTTATTTCCTGGAGGAGATATTATATATTCTGTTTGTATCTCCTATTTATGAACTCTAATTTATTCACCTGCACTATTACTCTAATAGACAATCTTATTCAATATAAATTTTAAGGAATTTCAAATTTCTCAAGGAAAAATCTGATGTAGAGCTGAAACAGGTCATCCGTAATGGATACAGAATTGAGGCAGTAGATAGTAGATATAGAGATAAACAAATATAAAATATATTGAAGAATTGACTTGATAAAGCATGGTGGATAATATCTGAAGACACAAAAATTGGAAGAGGGAATAGGTAAGAATAACAGAGGCTTATATCGTGGTTGAGTATATTAGTGATGATTAAATTAACTGAGATGGAGACTACAGGAGGTGAAATAGATTTGAAGAAAAAAAACATAAATAAATTTGGTTTTAGATCGAAAATAAGGTGAACAGCTTGGGGTAGAATTGTGCAACTTTGAAACTACAGTGTGTTAGATAATATTTGTTTCTTTTATGTCAAATCCTTAGCTCAGTCCCTATATTTAGGATGATTTTTCTATCATGATGGAATACTGGAATACACATTCATTCACATCAGAGAGCAATGCTAACAGAAATACATATATGCATAAAAGGAAAAGGAACTAAGTATTACAATAACAGCACTATGCTTTGAAGGTTTTGGAATCTATATCTTTTCTGTAAAGATTGAATAATTTATATAAAAAATAGCAATACATTTTTAAAACTTTAGAGCTAAAATGAGCACTTTTGTTTTACATTCATCAAATTTAGCCTAATAAATATGCTATATAGATACTTCCAATATTAAAGAAGAGATCCTTGTATGTTATAGAAATGACAACTTGTAAAATGTGTGAGATAACAAGCAAGAACACTATATGAAGGAGAAAATGTCTTTCAGTAACTACCTTCTTCCTGATGTCAATGCTTGTATCTCAAAATAGATGTCTCCTCCTCCTAAAACTCGAATAACCATTATCCTTGGATTTGAGTTCTAATTCCTCATGGAATGGCTATTTTTGTCTGGCCTTCTTTCATTGATGAGACAGCCCTCTGAACTACTGAGAAAGCCTCACTTTTGATTATCCATTCTTATTTTTACCCAGTATTTCTCCAGCCCCTTCTCTTCCCAACCCCTCATGGTTAGGTAGTTAGTACTTCTTAGAACTCACTGATTTAATTTGTTATTATTCCTAGATTTTGTTATAGTTTTTAATGTCAGGGGGAGGTAGTAAACTATGAAAGCAACTCACAACCATCAAATATTATTCAATTATATAAAGTATAAAGTGCTATATTTGCTATTTTGTATTAAATACAAGATAAAAGATAAATTTTAAGAAAGTATTCAATCAACTAAGTTTCAGCATTACAGGTGTGATATTTTATATTACTTTATATTATCTTTTCAATTGTTAATCACAATCTGAATTTAGCAAACTTAACTTTTTAAAGTTAAATTCAGCTATTAGTTTAAAAAATACAATGTTCCAAAACATAATGCCACTATTTGTAGCTGGTTTATGACTAAATTTTTCTGTAAATCATTTTGATAACTTAGGATTGATTCAATAATTATTTCATGTTGTATCCCTGGTTTAACATACTGAGAGTGTGCATTAAAGCATTTGAAATCCACGGACAGCAAATGCTTGACAGCTTTCTTCTGCATTCCTTCCCTCCACTTAGGTCCTAATTGTCCCCAACTATGGGCTCAGGTCTAGCTAAATGTTGACCTTGATCTGGTTCACAAGTCAAAGTCATTCTAGAGATTGACTCTAGGATCTGCTTGAATTCTTTAAATCTGTCATTTAGACATTCCCTGAGAATCCATTAGCTACTTTTTAAAAACTGTGTAATGTAAGACAACGGTGAATGAGGTATGACAATGTTCTCAAAGATTCAGGGTTTGATGAAAGCAAAAGACAGGTTCAATAACCCTAACATTAATAAAATAGAATATTTTTAAATACCTGAAGGAGAAAATTGAGTACCCCACTCACAGGTGAAATACATTGTAGGTGCACAGTTAAGGAAAAATTCACAGAAGAAACAATGTCATGAAATGATTCTCAAAGATGTATAAGGCAGCCGGTACTGTATTTCGGATTTACACCTGGCTTACCTACTTAGACCTCTAAGAGACCTCTCTCCTTCCTCTCAGCATTGATCTTCTGAACTTTAATGCTATACCTGGCTATCTGGTTCTAATGCAGACTTCTGAATCATTAGTAGCTTCCTATTGGAGATTTTACATTTTAAAATAGACTGTCACGATCTATCAGCCATCTTCAGCCCAGCAAGACCCCAGGTGACACCTCCCTCAGCTTTTCCTCCTGCATACAAGGGGGAATTCACTTAGGAGAGGAAGTAGTTTCATTTCTTTTAACAGCAAAGTTACAGTATTCAAAATTTTATGGCTTTGATCCTTACTATACCCCATATCTTTACCAAACAGATATGAAAATCCAGAGTCGCAGAACAAAATTTGTCCATATCCTTAACTGCAATGTTCTCAAAACCAAGTTTTTAATGTTATATACTGTTTATTCTTAGGCTGACCAGATGTTTTGTTTTAAACAGGACAGAAAACAAGGGTACCGTGCCATTGCAAATGTATGTGTGGTCAGCCTGGTCTCACTGAGATAAATTCAAGACATCAGTAGGTTAATCATTTGAACTGCTTGAAAAGGGATAGTATAGTTGTTTTCTGTCCCATAAAATAGGAGGCCTGGTCAGCCTATTTATTCTTCAACTTGTTTGCACTCTTTTCTCTTTGAAGAGATCACCTTTCATCAAGCCTAATTCAAATATTATATCCTGTATAATGCTGTCATCAAGTATCTTTACCTCTCTTAAAACTGTTCCTGTAGTCTCTTACAGCAGTTTATATTTTACCATTGTTTTTGTCATTGTCCAACTTATTACATGAGTATCTGCCCTTCCTGTACAGCATAGAAGTTTGAGTGGTTCATCCTTATTCTTGTGTGCATCCCCAAATACCTGTAACTATTCTTTGAGTCCATTCATTCTTTGTTCATTGATCAAATATACATTGCAATGTGTTCATGTGTGTGTGTGTGTATGTGTGTGTGAGTATCTTTTTGGAAGTAAACTGAGCTGAATTACATTATAACCTTTTGTATACAAGAACAAACATTCGGTTTGTTTTTTTAGCAAGTTAATGAGGGAGAATATTAAAATACAAGGCTTTTCTACCCTTAAACCCCAAAATGACATATAACTATAATTCTAGGCTCAAAGGTGAGAATCAATGACATTATAATAAATTTTGTCATTCCACATAATCATACAAAATCACAAAACCCTAACCTTTTTATATCCCAATCCTTCTTGTTCAAATGTCATTTTAATTCACAAATCAATTCCATGTGTTAATACATTGGAATGAATAGGTCACATGGCTCATTCCTTGAGGAGTTATGGTCATGTCCCTGTTGCTTGGAATTCTAGACTGAAAATTGAAATGTCCCAGAATGCTTGAAGCAAAAAAAAAAACAAAAAAAAAAAAACAAAAAACAAAAACTGATGCAGCTGTGTTTTTGATATTTAAAAAAAAGCACTTGTCATCAATAGTTTGTGTTTGAGACATTTTAGAAAGCTTCCACATCCTCAGGCTTCAAGTCCCTCAAGAGAATGAAGGCCAAAGGCCAAAACGGCAGCTGCGTGGAGATGGAAGTGCTTAGGGTTCTTGCCTTCCTCAGCTGGGCCAAGGATATCTAACACGAAGCACTTCCTCTATGACTGACTAAATGGTAGAAGGGGTTAGTCGGAGTGTATTTCACGGAAGGTTTTGTCTTTGCAGAATAATGTGGGGGGAAACCAATTCAAAGATAACAGTAAGGGAAAATTAAATTGTGAAATGATTGTAAACTTCCTAATATGGGAGATAAAGAAAACCAAAGGCAAAAGAGTGAAAAATAGTTGAGCCAGTTAGGAAAGTGTTCTGTTCAGCAAACACAAGAACATTCTGTCCTTTCAATGCAGGGATGCTACTCATTATCTATCCACCTTTGGTAAAGTAGTGTTGGCATGGCTTCTCTCATAATGCCGGTGAGCTGGTGTTAATTATCACTTTCTCAGGGGGTGCCCATGACCTCTATTACATATTTTTGAGAAATGTACCTGAATGTTGGATTCCAAAATAGAGTTTGTACTTGGAGATCCTCTTTTAAGGAGAATACAATTAATTGGCACAAAGAAGAGTTTTCTATCTGTGATGGAAACATTCTCTAAAGTTTATCTCGCTATAAATATCTAATGCTTAAAATTACAGTAGTTTTCAATGGTGAACTTTCACCCTACTTTTTCCTTCCAAATACTCAGTCACTGTTGAAAGCATAACCTCTTATACCTTCCGTCTCATTTCACAAGAAATAAGAGACAATAATTCTCATGAAACATAAATAATAACAGTGGAAAATCACAGTCTTTGTCTTTTCAATCTCTGATTAGGTGACAAGTATATTGATACTACTCATTTCTTCATAAAACATGGGGTTTGGATCACAGATGTGTTCTGATGTCTGTTTTCTGTGGCATCTTCAGATCTGATACCTTTATCTGTTCTTACCTCTAATTAAACAAGATGACCAGTAAAGTAACTTCAGAAATTACTGATGGTGCCCATGTGATGTCACCTTCACAGTCCTGCTTGCTGCATTGTTTTCTCAACATACCACCATCATGGTGGTTAGAGAAGATTCTTTTCCAATAAATGTCATAATTTTGTTAAAGAAACTAAAGGAAACGTGACCTCCCTGTGTCTGTTTGTTGACTTGTTTTGTTTTTCAGTGGCATCTTCAATGCTGTGACTTGCTCTCCAACCTCTGGTAGATTTTGATGTTCTGGGTGCCCACAATGCACATGGTTATTCTTGGACTATTGGAGACCATAATATCTGCAAGCCTAGGTCATGATGTATTTTAGATACTGCCATCTGTCCCCCAACACTCATGCTTGCCTTCCTCCTCAACACCTAGGTGCTCAGCCAATTATGTTTTGAGCCTCCTCTATCTTCTCAGCAGTAGAATGTGAAAATTGGTAACTTGATTCATCACAGAAGCTACGCAATGAAGAGGGCAGACCAGCATGCTAGCCCAGTTTCCTGGAATACTTCCAAGGAAATTCTTGGTAGGAAGTGTGGAATGCAGATTATTTTACTATTTAGAAATACTTGTGTATAGGTATCATTCAACTAAGATGTTTTAAATTTAAGAATAAAAACTAGAGCATAGGATGCATTATCTGAAAACTGTACAGGCTATTGATGTCATTTTAACTTATCATTGAGAGAAAAAGAAAAAGCAAGGGAAAGATTTAAAGTTGCATGTGAGAACTGACAATAATTTTTAGACATTGGAATATAGAAACAAAAGGAAAGTAGGAGAGTAAGTAAAAAATAGCCTTCTGTAGTTTAAAAGTGTGAAGTATTCTATTTATCTGAATGTATTTGTTTAAAAATTAATAGTAATATATCCAATTCTATAATTTATGTGTTTACTCTCTCATTTTTTAAAGTATAAAATCATAAAACAGAGAGAATTTATCTAACACAAGATCTCACATCAGAAAAGGCAACACAGCAGCCTAACAGTGCAAGAAGCAGTTTTATAATAGATAACAAAAGAGGTTCTTTTTGTGGAAGAGAACTTTAAAAATTGACTGTCTTTCTAGTAAGATACACCTCCTTGCTTCACCTCATTCCTTTGAGAATAACCATTTGTGATATCAGATTCCCATTCCATCCACAATAATTTTGATTTCCTGTTCTCAACTTACCCAGAGTTCAATTAAATGTAAGACCTTATGTGTAGACTATTTTTTGCAACATAATAATAATTATAATAATAATTAATAAAGACTATTGTGTGTAACCTAAATATTCCTAGCCTATGGCCCTTAGGAAAATTCATGAGACTATTATTGCTCATGTCAACTAGGAAAGGGTCTAAGCATCACCAAGTATCTGACCTGTAACCCAGAGGACAAATTTTTTTAAAAATTTGCTTTCTTTTAGAAGGTTAGGTTATCTTACATCACGCCTAAGATAGTTAAAGACTTGGGCAAAGAATCTAAACATTCATAAAATTTAGAGGGGTTATGACTTCTCAAAAACACATCTTTTTTCTTTTTGGTAATAATATTAGGACAAAATCATATGGAGATTTTTTTATGTGTAATTAGTAATAAGAGCATACACCTGAACTTTGACTTGCAAAGAGTTAACTATCAAGTGATATGAGGTAAGTATTTTTTTAAGGTCATCAATCCTAACACTAATGTTATTACTACCAATGATGATAATAATAATAATACAAATAGGAATAAGAGGTTGCACTTATAGAGTACTTATTATGTGTCCATACAATGCTTTATGCACTTCATATTAGCTTATTTAATCCTCATCCAAAACAAATTTATGATATGGATATTACTATTATACCACTTAACAGATGAGAGAAACAAGGCAAAGAGGATAAATGTCTTTGGCAAGGTAATGTCTGCCCCAAGGTAGAGCCTGGGAAGAACCTGGATCAAGAATGGATAGGCACCATTTCAAATCCACCAGGAGGGACTGCTAAAGCAGAGAACAGCAACTAAAAGACTGAGAAGAGGGGATGGAGGAGGGATCAGCAGACGTATTTTAAGATGCATGGAAGACATACATTTAGCATAGGGCCAAGAACACGTTGCCATTTTTCACAGCAGGACTTGGCAGCTTAAAAATGGAAAGAACGATTTGTGTGGAAGCAATCCTAGAAGCTACTCAATAAATACTCTCAAACCCAAATTTCTCCTTATTATGGATTAAGGTTTGCTGATGAGAACAGGGATTAATGTCAGAATTAGCCAGGGCTATTAAAAAATAATAGGTAGTATTTAAAAAATTGAATTCATTTACAAGGTGGAACTGAAAACATTTCCTTTTTTTTTTTCAATTTCTGTGTTTTTAATCTCAGAGTGCAAGTTAGACAAAACATGGGTACTTCAATCCACAACATGCAGACTTCAGTGTGACTTGCTTGGGAAGTCTACACTTCAATATGTCTTAATACCCAATTTGTGTCAACATCATTCTTTAAAGAGATCACATTTGACAATCCTATGCTATTTATCTAATTAAAGCATATATGTTTTCTTTAATACTATAGAAAATTGAATCAGCTTTCTACTTCATTTTGCAAATGTAGACACTGTCTTTCTGAACAAATAATTAGACATCAATTAAAGCATTTTCTGTTGTAGTGTATCTACCTGTTCATTGCCTGAATAATACTTAATGAACAATGTGGTTCACTAAGTGAATTCAAACTATAAAAATGAATTATGCAAATTAGAATTAGTATCTAAATGTTATTTAAATAATTTTCTTATATTTTACCACAGATCAAATTTCTATGGCAACAGTTATTTTTATTTAATTTATATTAATTATTACTAATATATTTATTGAACAGCCACAGGTCACATCTAATAAGCTGTACAAAAGCATAGAATTATGTAAAAAACATGTTAATCTAGGCAAAAGACCACACTTTACCCAAGTACTGTGTCCAGAACACATGTAGAAGGAAGATTATAAATTCAGCTTTGACTTTTAGATATGCCTATAGATATCATATGAATATGTAAATATGTATACTTGATGATCTTTCGATTTGAATTAGAGATGTAGTTCAAGAATCATCAGTAATTGAAACTACGGAAATGAGTGCAATCACTCTAGAAACAAAATATTAAGAAGTAAAAGAAGAACCATTGTAGAGTACTGAAGAACTCAATATTCAACTGTCAGAACCTGGCAGAGTATTCAACAAAAAATCTAAGAAACAGTAGCCAGCTGGACTGCTAAGTGTGGGATGAATTCAGGACACGTTATGGGGCTGCTTATCGAGAAGGAGTGGATAGAGGCCTGGCCCAATACAATTTCTCTCTAAAGATTTTGAACCTATCTGGTATGTTGGGAGCCTAAAATACACATTAACACGAACAGGTACACATGCCCAAATGTACACACACGGATATCCACACTCATGAAAAACATAGGCATATACGTACCTTCACCAGAACTTAAACCTCTTCTAGAAGACCCAAAAAAGTGATATGTAGCAAGGGAGTGAAAGTAACAATTAAATTCTATTGGAAGATTGTTCAAGATAATGACTAAATAAAACCAATTTGATATTTTATTTAGGTCATATATAAGTATGAGCATTAAAATAAAGTGAAAAAGACATTTGTTTGATTATAAGGCTCAGTAATTCATGTATAATGTCAATATTAAATGGAAAATAATAATTTCAATTAACATTTACCATGTACTTGTATTTGAGTGGAACTATATTCATAGACTATTTTACAGTAAATTTCCAATTTAAATATTTTAACAATCTTATAAAGACTAATATAATGTTTTATAATATAATGCCTTTAAAAAAATTAATGTTTATGGACTTCAGCCATTTTCTTAAGATAACTTAGCTACTAAGTGGCGGAGATATGATGCATATCGGATGTACTGTGCTTCATATATTACATTTTAAAATAGATGATGACCATTGCATGAGGTTCAATGGGAATTAAAAGAAAATATGATGATATCTTTTCTTTGTAGAAGTGAAACCCTAAAGTAGCCTTGGGAATGAGTGTACTTGACTCCAGTCTGGTGAGGTGTGTAAGGCAATTCATCTAAAGGAATGATTCTCCACTAGGGATCTCTGTGTTCTCAGTAGTGTCCAGTGATTTTCAAAGAAATAATTAAAACAATTAGAACATAGTATCAGTTATTTTGGGGTGATTTAAGTTCTTTGTAACATGTGTTTATATTATGCAAGCTTATATTATTAGAGAATATAACATGTTGCTCTATGCATATGCTGTTAACATTATCATAATTTTCCTCTGTGTAATTGTTGTTGTTATTGTAAATCTTTCCTTATTGTGACATCAGTCTTCATGAAAAGAAAAGATACACCGCTAGCAATCTAAAAAATGTTTCCAACTTGGGTAATAGTAATAATATATAAAATTCTAAAATGCAGTATCTAATTTATTAAATCCACTATGAATAAAAAGAACCGACATTAAATGCTATTAGTGGAAGAAGGAAAAATGTGGAGAGAGCATTGAGGGTGCTCTGGAGGAAGCATTTTGTTCCATTTTAATCTATCAAGATTAGGAAATAATCAATAGTTGAAATGCTATTGCCACAAATGAAAAATCTTGTCTGTTAGAAGTAAAGGATGAAGTTGTATAATTTAATAGTAAACAGGCATTCATGGAAAGTTTAATGTAAAACATACATTCACTCATGTCTACATTCTCTTGATGATATTGACACATATTTAGTTTCTTAATACAGCTAGGAGGAATTTATTTCTCTTCCATTTTTGTATTAACAATAAGATTGATTACAAAATTAAACATAGAATTATATCTAACATTAGTTTTAGATATTGTATTAAATATTTTAGTAGTTTTTTTGTACTCCATATATCATCAAACTTCAAAAAATTTCACTTCTTTAGAAATCAAGTCTGATGGTAAATATCATTGAGTTAGTCATTTCAAAAACCCTGAATAAACTTTTCAAAGTAAAATTAAATTATATTAGCTAAAATAACTATTTCTTTGGAAGTTAGGGCCTCCAAAAGGATTTATTTCAAAAGACGTATTTGTATCACAAATAAAAGCAATATTTAATCCTCAGTACAATCTTAACATTTTTAAAACTCTGAATCTGTGCCATATTTTTTATGAGATAAAGGGAGAAAGAAATAATGGAGGAAGGATAAGAAAGAAAGATGAGAGAAAAAGAACTATTTGCAGTTGTTTTTAGTTCACATAGGTTGGATATAAGTTTCAAATGAGGATACAGTTTTATTGTTGCCTTCTTTAATAGTCTTCAAATCTGTCCTTCATGGGTTTTAGGTATGTGGTTAATCTTAATATAGACTCATCTGGTGGAATAAAATAATGTCTAAAATGTTTAATCAAAGTTTGTGTAAATTTACACAAGACAGAATTCAGAAAAAGGAAGGACTAAAATATTTATGTACCTGCTCAGAGCAATCTTATTTCTAATGAGCCAGAATCTTTATTGTAACAAGGAAGTCACTGGATTGAAGAAATTTGTCTTTATAAAATGGTATGAAATATGTATAATCTGCTTTGTTCCAATTTTGGATTTCCCAAGTACCTTTCAGACCTGTTGTTTTTAATCCTAAGTAGTCATGACCTCTTGGAATGGTTCTTCTGTTGAAAATTTCAAAAGACTAAGTTACTGTAAAATAATTGCATTAAAATTAACCAAGATGTGTTTTGTAGCCAAGGATGAGTCTATCGTAGTGAATCTTTGATAATGGTTTGATAATATTCTGTATCCTTATTTCTTTTCTACTTGTTTTATCAATTAGTGACAGTGTCAAATTAAAGTCTTCAACTGTTTGTGGTGGATTTGTCTGTTTCTTGATTTACATCTGAATATTTTTCTTCATGGTTTTTGAAGTTCTGTTATGAGGAATATAAACATTTAAAAATTGTATGTCCTTTGTCTGAAATGACTACCATTATTTTCTTTTTATCTTGTAATAATGCCAAAGACTCTATTTTCTTATTTTAATAACCCAAGCCCTTATTTTGTGCTTTATTTTATATGTTATGTCATTTACCACCTTTTATTTCATCTGTTTTTAATCTGTTTCCTACATACTATGTACAATGTGCATTTCTTTTAAATCACATATATCTGGATCTCACTTTTTATACCCAGTCCGACCATCTCTATATGTAATGGGACAGTTTCAATTAATTAATTTTTTATTCTTTCAAAAACAATTTGGAGAGTTACTTAAACTGTATGTTTCTCAGATTTCTCACAGTTCAAACGTCACTCCAATAAATTTAACAATAAAATTTAAATAAATTTTTGTAGATGAACCCACAGTAAAGAAAAAAATCAAATATAGTAACGTCAAAGTCATGGAGATTAAATAAAGAAAATTTTATATGGGTTACATAAAGAAAATTCATGTGAAGTGCCTAACACAGAGTAAGAATCCACTAATATTATTTTTATGAGTACTACCTCACAAGAATAAGAACTCCGATTATGTTAATTTAACTTTCATTTGCCAAAATATGCTATATTACCTATTATGAGTTAGAAGCCAAGTCACAGAGATAGACATTAGCTCAAAGTCACCAAAACAGTCATTACTGAGGAAGAAGCTATAGAAGCCAGGTGTTTATGTCACAGATTATCATACTAAGCTACAAGAACATATTTATTTAGAAAAATTAATTTTTACATATATACTTTTAATATGCAAGTATACATATGTATCTGGATATAAGAAAATACTAAAAATAATATAAATCCTTTTGTCAAAATGCAGATTTTTAATATTATAGTACAATTTCAAATAAAAAGCAAATTCTGGCACTGATAGGAAACCTTTCATATTTAAATATGTGTTATTTTCTTTATGAGTTTTTAATGTATAATATAATTTTTAAGATTTACAACTTTACACACACTCCTATACCTAATATCTGGTTCCAAAATGGGCCCATGAACATATCATCTTGACTCAAAGGAATGATGAAAATGCCAACCATAAAATTAGTACAGCAAAAGTTTCATTGTCTTCTTCAACGTATTTTTCCTTTTTTTTCTTTCTCTCTATATTCATGCCTTTATTTCTCTTTTATCCTTTGTTTGTTAAGATACACAGAATTTATTTTATTTATGTTAATGCCATGCTTTCCTAACTTATATAAATTATAAAAATGTATAACAATAATTTGTTACATAGAAAATAACATCAGTTTCACATGGCATGATGCGGTAATAACTCAAAAAGCCAAGGCATATTCTCACATTACTTCTCTTCCAAATTGGTTTCCACACTGGTAAATGGAAGAATGATTGATTTCCTGCTGACTAAAAATCTACAGCCATTTTTTTTGTCCTTAGGGTGACAAGATGTTTCAATAGCAAATTTTCTTTGCCAGTAAAATAATGTAGGAACTAGAAGAAAAAACTCTGATGAGAATGATTTTACTAGACAAGAACTCAAATTGCTATGGAAGAAAGAATCAAAATAACAGATGACTTTTAAAATGCAAATGCATTATCCATGCAAAATATGTCTAGGGAAGGCCAAGTAGCAGCTGGACCTACACCGTATCAGAAAAGACACTGAAATCTGCAGGGTGGGATAAAAGAATGCGTTAACTGTCTTTATCAAATAATAAGAGAACTGAATTGATGGACATGCACAAAGATAGAGATGATATCTGAAAGAGCACAAAAATTGAGAACATGAAGTCGTAGTGCAGAGCACAGGACTGATTTGATGAGGGCTTCACCTCACAAAAGATGGTAGGTGGTGATACGGTAATGATGGGAATATCTTGTTCGGAAGCACCTCATCCCGAGATCTGAGAGTTTCCTGGCATTGCTTGCAACCAATTCATATAGGTACTTTTTCCTTAAGATAAATGTAGAATGTTTGAAGTAGACTTTTTTTCTAGAAATATCTGTTTGGAAAAAGAATTTTTAAAAAACAGTTAAAGAAAAAAAACACACAAGAAAAAATGGGGTCTTCATATCTTGTTTTTTTCCCAAGTATATTTTTAAACCTATCTACTTTAACAAAATTAAAATATAGGGGAATCAACACCATTGAATCAAACATGAACAGTCCTTACTGGTATTATCCTTACCAAGCCAGAGTTAAGACTTGCTATAAGAAGTTCGATACTGTAAGTGAGAGGCAGGGAATACTTGGCAGAAGAGCACTGAGATTATTTTTTGGGCTCCATTTGTATTTTTTCCTCATCTAGTAGACAGACAGGGTTTGTGTATATCTAATTTTGTTTTACTAAGAAACTTGAATTTTGAGTATCATGGTTAATCTCCTAAATTTTTGTGGTCACACATATATACAAAATAAATAACCATGTGCCTACTAATATTTGTACATGAATTACTCTGTAAATTATGAACAAGTACTATTATCTAACTCTATTTGGACATTATAAAATATTTGCAAAACTAAAAATAGAAAAAGTTTAAATAAAAGTTTAAATTTTTTTTCCCACAACTATCTTTACTTTCTTGAGTCCTGAGTTACGTGTATCCCAGTTTAAAGGACACTGCCTACCCATTTGCTGGGTTTAAGATGAAGATAATAAAAAATAAGATAGAAAAAGCTGTAAATTATATGAACATTTGCTGAACAGGGGACTTTAAAAGTAATTATCCATATGTGACTAGTATGGGTTCACAGTACATCTACTGATAATTGGTTTTCCCATTCACGCTATCAGTGCTAGTCAGCAGATCAAAACACCACTTCATTCTCTGTAATTAATGTGTGGACAAAGGGAGGGCTTAATAATTTCCTGGCACACGTATGGAGTGCATGGGCTCAATGCAGGTGATATACGACAAAAACTTCACTACTCAATTAGACTTCAGTTGGACAAACTAAGAGGAAGATCAGGGAAGACAGACATTCCTACCACCTAAAAGGGAAAGGGTGATGTTTTTCTTCTCTGGTGGTCTTGAGTGTTCTCTTGAACAGCAAAAATCATTTTCCATCTGTTATCTCTGCTTCCACACTTTGGCTCTGCTCCCAGTAGTTCTTTGGTGCAGAATAGCAAAAAGTCTCAACATTACGTAAATACTGACCATTATCTACACTTCCCGACTCATCTCCTCTGTTTATGTACATCTCTAGTCCCAGACTTCCTTGAAAAGCAAACCCTATTCCTATTCCTTATCATCCTAGCCCAAGTAGACTCCCCAATTGTAAACATATTATATTACACTTGCTTTATTCTCATTCCAATTTTGTTATAATTTAAATTTGTCTTTTTAGTCAAAAGCTAAATATTGCATTTTTATTTATTATTTTTACTTGTCAATTTAACAATCCTAATCTTTCAGGCAACATCAATGCCTTTAAACCAGTTATGTGCAAGATCATAACATTTTTGGAGCTGAGCTCCTTTATTACAGACCTAAAATAAACTTAACACCAGAAATGATTTAAACACTGATGTGTTCTAAATGGCTTGCAGAAACCATCTACATGCCATTAAAGACATTCATTTATATAAAGATCTTACCCCAGGGCAAGGAAAAGTAGTTTATTGCATGCAATATAAAGCAAGTGGCTGGTATTTTAAAGACCAAACATAAGTATGTATGTGAAAATCAGAGAACTTTAATAGAGCAATCTCTGAAAATAAAATACTAATGTAATAGAAACAAATTTCAAAACAAGAATTTGTCACCTCCAGATGAAAAGATACTAGAAGATATTTCTAGATGATAAATTAGACTTTCATAAGGAATGAAACATTGTTTTAGTAGAATTTCAAAATATATTCCACAAAAACAGGAGCAGGAAAACAAAGATTTTATTATTAAACAATTTTAAATAATGATTTATCATTCTTTCAATTTTTTTTGAAATTTCTGTGAACAGTGCCTATTTAAACCTTCTATTGTTTGTTAATTTTTACATATGTACTCCACTTTAGTCTTAAAATTCCACCCATTTGATTACATTCACTAGACTTTTCTGAATGTCTTAAGCAGCGATCTTAGGTGTGTTTTCTTTTAAGTTCCATCAAACAATTACTATTATATGAGAATGATAATTCAGGAACAAGAGAATGAGCAATGATGACTCTTTAAAACAGTTCTTTCAAAATGATTATTCAATTGTGATTTAACTGCTTTTAAAAAGAAAGATATTCATGTATTCTCCATTGAATAGGTACCACATTTATTGCCTTGAGAGAATATAGGGAAACCAAATGTATTTTCTCCCAATTTCCACTGGTAAAAAATAAATACTAACATTTTTAATATTTTATTTATAGTATAAAGACAGGATTTGTTTTTGCCAATTCCTCCATTTACTGCATGGCTGTATTTATTATTGTCAGTTAAACATGTTTATTTGTTTTACTGAAGAGAATTGGAAGTCACCAGGCACTGCAATTATTGATAATTATTTTATTAATTTTATTCTTTCTACCTGAAAGCCTTCCCTGTTTCTTGTTATTCAATGGCTGTTTCCTCACCTATTTCAGGATGTCTCAAATGTCATTCTATCATTGATGTTTTAACTGACTTCTTACCCTACTAAACTTAATTTATATGCTGAAGTTTTCTGACAAGATATCTCTTTTCTGTGGTTTGGTTGATCAGAAGTCATGATTCCCAAGTAGAAACTACCCTTCATTGAGCCAAAAGTCATGCATCAAACAAATGCTTTTTCCTTGAAGTCACTTACCAAATTGGCTTCCGTTATATTTACCATCTCTGTGAACCTTGCCTCACGTCAGGGACAAGCCATGGGGGTAGGAGATGTCAGCTGCTACCTAATCAAGGAAAATACTGCTGGTTTGTTAACATGAATGAGTATAGCTACAGTTACGTGCACTTACTTACTGAGATTGATCCAAGTGAGGTTCTTGTCCCCTTTCACATGACACAAATAAACCTCTGTTGTGCTAATAAGACACTGGGGACACATTCTCCTATCCATCACCACCTTTCCAACACTTACAGTATGAACAAGAAAGGTAAGCCAAGTGCACACATATTTATCTAGGCCCATGAACAGATACATGATACACATCTACATTACTAGAAAAAAAGCCCCAATAGAAAGCTTCAACATAAGAAATAATTTCATGGTAGTTGTGTTTTCCTTACTGATATTTATTCACTCACTACTTTTATTTTTTTTGTGAAGATGTTATGTAAATTTGAAAGAAAATACATTTTTTAACAGCAACATTTGAAGAAGGAAAGATGATTCTCCCTGCCAGATCTGTCAGGAAAGCATCCAGCATGAGATGAATTTTGAACATTATTTTGAAAGAAGTATGTATTAAAATGAGAATTTTAATGCTAATCTTCAAATACTCCATATTTCATCCTGAGCTTACCAAATAGACAGTTACATGCATTGACCAATGTGTCTGGAACGTTACTCACACAGACATAACCTTGCCTTTGGATTCCAGTGATTGAGATTCTATCAAATCTCTTATGTCAGCTGTTTCACTTTGTGATTGTCTTGCATTTTCTGAAGATTTTATCTTTCGTAAGTAAACTAGAATGTCCTCATAAAGAAACAATTTGCCCTCTGTTTTAGTGTTTCATTTACAACAGCAACAAAATCAATAAATGATTTTAAGCTATTTTCTCTACAGTACATTTAGAACTACCTGTAATCTATGAAGTTCTCAATTCCAGGTACCTACATCTGTACACTTGTGTGTATTTACATCTTGGTCAAATTTTACTCACATGTATATTACAATATAATTTGAGTTCTTATTTTCTTTTTTGAATCATTTCTCTATAAAGTTCATAAAATTATGGCAACTCTGAGTTTTTTTAAGCTTGTATATCTTAAAGTGTCCTAAAATTATTTTTATTTACCAAACAAATACAACTTGTAAGAGATTATAAAAGACAAAATTATTATAAAAATCTCTTTTTGAGTCTAGAAACTTAATATATTCTACATGTGTAGTGGTACTCAAAAAATAAAAGCAAGAAAAAAATGTGTGACAATACTGAGGAAATATAGAAAAGGTCTGATAAGAAAATGAGTTCAGACAAAAAGTCTGATTAAGAAAAGTTTAATACATTTCTCAGTGTATTTTTGGCTTTAGTTCTCTGTGAGAATTTTTTCTTTGCTCTAAAAAAAAAATTCACTTATGACAACTGTAATGTACAGTTTGCAATGAAAACAATTCTTTATGTAACAGCACCTTTAACATCTAAGATGATTAATGTAGATATTTCCAGTATCTTACATTTTATACAATGAATAATAATATATTTGGATTATTTTGGTAACATTATGTTGTTCTGATATTTTTTAAAATTAGAACTTTAAATCAATCCAGAAAATAAGGAAAAGGCATACATTTGGAATCAATATGGGCAGACCTAAAGAATTAGGAGTCAAAAAGATAATGATTCAAATCCTCCTTCATATGATGGTTTGTACCAAACTGTCCAACAAATTATTTTGGGATAAAGACAAGGCTGCTGTAGACTCAATGATGTGACAAACAATTGAAAAGAGAAGAATAAAATCCCGAGGCACGAAGAACGTTCTTATATAATAACAGGGTACATCCTTGAGTGTGAATGGGGCCTCTCCAGGAGCACTTGAGCTTCTGTCCTGGAATATTGTCATTCCGTATAAACTGCCTTGTCTAGTTAACATAGAATGGGGCTCTGAAGGGACAATGAGACATTAGGGAGTCCTACATATAAGTATAGTCATAATCTTGGATTTATACCTTGCATTACCATTTCTTTGTTTGATAGTAAATTAGCTGTAAAATGGATCCAGTGGACTATTTTCTTCAATATTCAAAACTGAATGAACTTAAATACTCTCAAAGGCCTGTAGTAAATGGTGAGACTCTTTTCTCATAGTGTGAAAGTAAAGTATAAATAAAGTATTACATCTCAAAAGCTTTGTTCAGCTCTTACATGTCACCAATAAATGCTAGTTATTCATGTCTCTATTATTGAAACAAATTCAACAAAATATTATAGTGAAATTATTTCTATGTGTTAAAAATTAAGTAAAAGAATACAAATATCATTGTTTATATTTGTTAATGACAGATGTATAACTTTTCCAATATTCTAAATAATATTTTAAGAGAAGTATGCAATTATACGTATTTTTCAAAAGTTCTTAATTTTCTCTTGGAACTTAAGTAGTAAATATGGAAATGCTTCTGTTTCATTGTTGTGAAACATAAAAATGAATTAATTTAATTTGATCTAAATAAGGGAATATAATTCATTTCTATATAATTCATTTCTAATTATTGAGACTTCTTGTTTGCAAAACACTTTTATTGGCATGGTGGGAAATTAAAAATAGATAGTATTTACTTTAAGCCTTGAAGGTATGCTCAGTGTAGCCATGAAAATGTCTTATAAAAAGTAGGGAGAACATGTTCTGTTATTTTAAGATGAAGTTAACAGTTGCAACTTGACTTCTATTGAGTTCTTGCTTCTCAATATTGTTTGGGAACATTTACCAAAATCATGGGCTAAAAATTAATAGAGTATCAATTCAGTGTCAAGTAAGGTGGTATTTCATCTCCCATCGTATTTTTAGAGCCTTTTATCAATCCCACTCTCCCGTTATGCTCTCTCTTTCCTGATCTCTACAAGAGTTTGGTTTTGAAATTACACTCCATGGTTGTGCTTCAGTAGGTTCAGAATTGCTGCATTTATATGTTATGATCTCAAGTGGTCAGTCCTTGATGGAAAATTAGCTTATCCTCCATTACCTTCAAAGTGAACTTTAGCTGAAGGATTTGTAATACAAAATCCAATGTGAAGTCACAGATTTTCCCATTATTTTAAAGATCTGTACCTTCTTACCTTTCTCTCAGCTACTGTTAGTTCAACTGCCCTCAATAGTATGATTATAAAGCTCCTGACATCAAAAGAAAAAAAAATACTTTATATATTTTTTCTACTAAAATTGGATTCATTTGAACCACTTTTCTGTAGGTTAATGGTATTACCTGTCAATTTCTACTTGATTTTTGAAGTTATTGTATAAAGTAAATGTACCTGATTTTAGTTGTTCAAAATGTTTTGAATTGGAGCTAACTGAATCTCAAAAGTTAATTCACCTTAAAGTATTCTAAAGATTTTTTCTACTTTAATGTCACATTCAGAGCTTACTCTTTCAGTAATGAATTTGGAGCCTGTCTTCGAAATTTATAGATTGAAAAAGAGTTGTTATGAAGCTCCTCAAAAACACTCGCTTTTGTCAACTTATTATCTATCTGAAAGCAAAATGTTCTTGAAGGTGAATAAAGAAATGTACAAGTAAAATGTTATTTAGAAATAATCACAAAAAATGACTTTTCTTGTATGTGTTATTTAATTACAAATAACTACATGTAAATATAATATATAAGCTTTTATAAGATTAGTTATCTCTTTTGCAAATATAAAGTTATTTTCATAAATTACAAGGAGCATAAATTAGGTAAGACATACCAAATATCTTGCTCATTTTACCAATTAGCAGACTATAGTACAGAAAGTTTAAATAGCTCACACAAGGTCCTGTATGTGTAGAGATGGAACCAGATACTGACTTTCAGCCTTGCTGTATAATGGTATATGTGATTAGGTGCTGAATCAAGATGTGCTTTTTGTTAAGTGTCTCATGCTACTGTCATTTCCACTGGACCTTAGCTCCTCTCAATTATAGTAATCACTCTATGACCTGAAAAATTCTTCACCAATCTGATGGATTACATCAATAGCCAAATCTCTATCATATCTTTTAAACTATTTTCCTAACTGCTGTCTTTAATGTAACTTATTGAAATATTTGCACACAGTTAGGAATAACTGGATACCTGTTATGTCTTGCAAGCTTAATTAGTTAGTGTACTGTCTCCTAAAATTCACTGTTGTAACAAAAATGCAGGATCTGTACATACAGAAATATCAAGCAGGACATCTTGATGCATACAGACCATTTTTTTTACATGAATGCTACTTATTTTATTTCATTGCAACTACTTCCAGAATATCTTAACCTAAGGAAAAACTACATAACTTTAATAGAAAGGCTCATCATAATTCTATGATTTCTAATCTGGCATCCGTGAGGTTGCAAATTGGTAGTGAAATTATCGTGTAAAGATACTGATGACTGTCAATCTTGATGATGTTATTGTGTTGAAACTTGAGAGATGCAGGGCAGTTTGAGTAAAAAATATGCAAGTATTATTCCACTTTTCAGTCCCATTCTCTCTTCCTGATTACAGGACATTCTTGACATCAACTCTTAGTGCCATCACTGCCACTGCCGACCCAATGTTATTTGTTTCCCTTAATTTATATTCAATGTTGTATAGAAAGATGCATAGCAGTATGTTTTTAGTAATATCTAATAAAAACTTCCTGTCCTTAAAATACTGCAAGTCCCATCAGATATTAGGTTAACAAGCTAGAATGGGAAGTATGCAGATACTAGCAAAGGTGGTACATAATAGCACAATAACAGGCCTTTTTAAAACTTTTATATGCTCATTAAATTAGGCCTTAAAGTGCTATAGGCCTTGGAGAATCAGCTGCTCACTGGTGCATTTGGGATCATTGTATACAAAATAACGTATAGGGTAATTTTAAAGAAACAATTGATTTGGGGTACAAATATATTGTGATGGAAAGAGAACTGAGTGGTAAACACACGATGAAACATATAGATGATGTATTATAGAATTGTATATTTGAAACCTATATAATTTTACTGAACAACATCATCCCAATAAAATTAATTTAAAAAATGATTTGGAAGAAAGGGACAACCCAGGCTATATAAATCAAGAGTAGTAAGACAAACACTTTTAAATGATTGGAGAAAACTAATGGGAAGAGTACATATTGCTAAAAACCCAGGATGTGATCGTCAGAATGAAAAATTGAAAGAAAAAAGAGTAGGGGCTAAATAAATCATTTCTATTGAATGGAACCAGAAGACCTTGACTAAGTTAGAAACTTTAGTGTTTTTAGAAAAATTAGTTTTAAACAAGAGTTTGGGAAGTAAACTGAAGTTCAGAAATTTAAGATCATTGAATTGTTTAGGAAACTGGAACAACACAGAAGAATCATGTAAATTATTTAGAAAAAGAAGGATTGATCTAAAAATATAAAATAAATGAATGAAATGATAAAGAGTGAAAGCAGAAAATTACATCGTTGTCATTTATGTAAATTACCTATTTTTTACTTATATGCCATTTATTAAAATAAATTCTATTTAATAGACATAATCATGTTCACAGTGATAGTCTATGTGTTATTAGACAATGAACAAGATAGAGGAAGGTATAGAGTCCCACGAAAGAGTTGTTAGAAAGTAGAGACGAGTGGGTTAGGGAGGGGAGAAAGGGGAGGGGGTGGGAGAGGAGGGGGGGAAGCTAAATATAAGGTGATGGAAAGAGAAGTCACATTAGGTGGTGAACTTATTATGCATCAAGTTGACAATGCACTGTAGAATTGTATGCCTGAAACCTATGTAATCCTTGCTAACAGATGTCACCCCAATAAGTCTAACAATAAA